>OVAP01000290.1:18011-41426 GCA_900406295.1 Aurinia saxatilis | reverse complement strand
GAAGAAAGTTTTGAATATGATGTCAACTGAATTTTCAAGATTGGAGCCAATATANGCTCAAGGTTTGAAGCGGAGTAAGGATGGTTATGAAACAAGATGGAGGTTAAAGAGGAAAATGACGAATGTGTGATTCACTATGACCAGATGAATCAAGACAACTTAGGAGTGGAAAGGTAGTAGTATATATTCTAAGCAGAGAAGATATAAATATGGAAAAGGAAGACATGGACGAATTGATCGAGAAATGACAAATAATTTGTACAAGCAAAGAAGGTGATAAGAGGAATTGATCCTTAGGAGTGGAAACATTCAGTAGAAGAAGGATTCAAGAAATATCAAAGGAAAAGAGTAAGAGCTAAATAATTCAAGAAAGAGTTAGTCGAACCAAGAGAAGGAATTGAAGTCATTCTACCAAGACCATATGAAGAACTTGGGTTATAGAAGAAGGATTTATTGAGGAAAAAGAACATGGCGTGAGGGAAAAATATATTTGAGCACCAAGACGATCATTAAGGTTGTGTTGTCAAGTGAATGAGCATGACTGGTTCACCCGCTAGCATCCACAGCGGTTGTGTTTGTGGGTGGTAGCGGTTATCGGTGATTCCTAACAATCACAACAACCGCTTTATATTGCTTTGTACCGCTCCATATCCCTCAAATCCAAAAACTGCTTTCCACAAGCGTTTGCGGTAGCAAACGGTTGCGGATGACTAAATTTTTTTAAAAAATATTTAAATAAAATTTACATAAATTTATATGGAAACAAGTATATAAAAATATATATCCCCAATTCAAGATACGTAAACTCATCCATTTACAAATATTACAAATAATAAATTGAAAAATAATGATCAAAGAGAGTCTTCCATTATCATAATAATGAATTATATTTGTAACATATATTGGATTTGTGTGCAAAGGGTTCGTAGCTCTATCTGTAACTTGCTAAAAAGGTAAAAGGAGAGAAAAAAAAATCAGCTACGATTCACATACCACATTTATATATATATATAATATACTATTATAATTATTCTTTTTTTTCTTTCAAAACCTTATCTCTAACCTAATTACGTGGATTTGTAAAAGAATTTATAGTTATAATTATTTTATATATTGTTAATGTATATTCAACCGCTATCACAACTGGGGGTAACCAGCCAGAAGTATCCCGCAAATTCATCAATTTTTAATTGCTACACCAATCAGATAAGACGTTTGATAACGCTCACAACTGCAACCGCCCGCTTCCGCAAACTCCCGCAAGCACAATCTCACCCGCAGCGGTTAAACCAGTCAGGCCCTATGTATGAATTGATATTGCTATATATGCGTATTCCCAAAATAATAATAAAATATTATTATAGTGAACCCGGTCAGACCGGTTGAACCTGGTTGACCTGTGACTCATATATTTTACCGGTTCGTCATCTGGTCCAGTTTTAAAAGCATTGGCGACAACCTTAAGCAATCTTCATATCCGTTCAGTGAGCCAAACTGAAGGACAATCCTTTACATATATCATATTATTAGCACTATGACATCTGCCCCCACGAGCCATTTTGTCCGCCTTGGTGTTCAAACCACGTGGGATCAAAAGCAGATGGTCGCATGTAGACTTGCAAACACTTCTAGATAAGTACTGAAACCATACCAAGCAGAAGGAGATGACGTCATTCTTCACTAGTTCCGTCGAATCCGTTAGAAAAGTAACTGCGAGTTTATGGTAGGAAAGCGTGCACTCCATAGCCCATATTAGACTTCAAGCTCATGAGAAAATGGAGAGATACTTCGCCGCAAATTCACACCCCATCAAAATTATCGCCTGGTCATGGTGACATGTCCAACCGATACCCGAAACATTGTCTATCTCTTCCCACGATCGATCGACAAAACATTGTGTACCCTGGATGTAATCCACTAGAGCGTTGTGGTTAATGAAATTTATAGTTTCCTCATAAGTTTGTGCATGCTCCCAAACCGATGTCTCACCCTCTGTGAGTTTCAAAATATCATGGGCTTGCCAATCAATATTATTAAAAACCTTATCATTCATGGCAAGGAAATACTCTGGTCTATTTGTTTTCTAGGATGTGCCAGAATAGGTAATCCATATTAGCAAAGACCGAAACTAAAGGGAAAACTGACGGAT
The DNA here is from genome assembly GCA_900406295.1 of Aurinia saxatilis. NCBI lineage: Eukaryota > Viridiplantae > Streptophyta > Magnoliopsida > Brassicales > Brassicaceae > Aurinia > Aurinia saxatilis. The sequence continues at coordinate 39,277 of OVAP01000290.1, read as the reverse complement.
TTGAAGGAATTGCCAATAAAGTCCGGGTTTGCAAGGTTGGGGACACTCAAAAAGTACATTTTGAATAGTTTCCTCGTGTGCTCCGCATCTTCTGCAAATGGTGTCACAACGGATACCCCGTCCTTGAAGATTTGCTTTTACTGAAAGACACTCTGACATGGGCTTGCCACATAAAATGTTTGATTTTTGGTGGATGGCGAATCTTTCACACTATGATTGTAGAATAGTCACTTCGGGACCAAACACCTTAACAGTATGTGTCTCCGAAATCCGCTCATACTCGATTTGATATCTTTACCGAACAGTGTATCTGCCTGAATATGTATAAATCCTGCATGGTATATCCTGTTTTGGGACTCTCCTTATCGAAATCCCTCGTATAAAGACCACATCGTTTGGTTCGAATAGCTGACAAAATATAGGGACATTTCAAGATTTTGATCTCACATCGATTAACTGATTAACCGTCAAGTCAGGAAAAATAAAAAAAAAGCGGCATGGACCACATGATGGGCAAGGAGTCGTATCTGGAATCCACGGGTCGGTCCAAACTGAAATTGAATTTCCAGACCTCGTCCGTTTAATAAGTCCAAATTGAACAAAATCTCTTGTCGATAAAATGTTGTTCTATCCATAATATGGTGAATAAACATTATCTCGTTTCAGAAAGTTAGAATATCAATAATATCGTTCTTTAAGAACTCTAACAAACAAAGATTTTGGAACATCAATTAATCTCCACAATTGCTTGGCAAGTAAAGCTATATTGAGATCTTCTAACGTTCAAAATCCTAACCCCCACGTTTTTTTTTTTGCAACATAATTTCTTTCATGCTTGTAGGATTCCATGGTAAAAACTAGTAGGATTTATAGGTGGGTAAAATTTATTTATGTTATGTTATCCCAAATAGTGTGGGAATTACGGAATCTTTATATTTATTTCTTTTATCCTTTATGCCATTCTTATATCCCATTTATCTCAATTCATCTCATTCAATATATTTGTAAAATTGACATCCAGTACAGCTAAAAAGAACTCATAACATTATATGGAATGCAACTACTTGTATGTTACGTTGCATTGTTCTCATAAATGATCATCATACTCTTTTGTGGTTCAAAGGATACTGTCTTTCCTGATATTTTCTAGAAACATCCTAAGCTCTCTGCTTTTTCTGCAATGCTCTTCATCATCTGTCTCTGAATCACTCAGCTCAATCACGGTCTCAAGATTGTGATCGTGACTCTTCTGTTCTTGATAACTTCTTGACACGCTCTGTGAACGAGTTTCAGGACATGGGCTTACCAGATCAATGACTTCTGTTTCCGGATACAGTGACCAAGAACTCAGGCTAACATCGAATCTATTCGTCGTAGGCCAAGCATTATCGCAATCTTCTTTAGCAGGTGAATCGATAAGACACAAGTAATCATGTTTCTTAGAGTTTTGGTGTTCTTTCTCTTGCTCTTCTTCTCCTTCTACGGTGCTTATTGTGGCTGTCAAGGTTGAGTTGAGAACAAGGTCTTGGAGTTTGAGGCTGAGGTCTATAACCGATGAATACTTAGTTGGTGAACTTGTTTCCTTGTGTTTCGGTTTTGCCTGCGGTTTCTTCTTCTTTGCTGCCATTTTCTTCTTGAACTCTATGACCTTCTCAGGGCAAGCCCTGAAGAAAAAAGAATGGTAAATATGCAAAACCAGAACTGGAACAGTCATTCAGTGAACACCAACCAAAAACTGAACCATATTTGGTGTTCTGTGACAAAATAGATAGTGGTAATTTGGTTGCATGAGCAGTTGTGTACTAAGATTTATTTTAACGTCCCATAGCTCATATTTGGTTAACTGAAACCCATAGTGTCATGATTTGCAGCTTAAGGTTATATTACCTGAAGATCTGCTTGCTTCAGACACAATTATAGTTGATTGGTTCATCTTAAATTTAAAGTTTTTGCATTAAAGGCCAACTAACAAAGGTTTGACCAATGTCAACTACATTTGCAGCCTTGAGGAAATGAGTGAACATAATTGTTACCTTTCTACAAGATCTGCAGGAACAATGGATGTCTCTAACCCTTCTAGATCATTCCATGAGACTTCAAAACACTCGCGTCCCTGTACTTTGCGAGTCTTTATTATTTCAGATACCGGGCACTTGTGTGGGATCTGTAATTTTTTTATCTTGCAACGGTTAAGACATATTCTTGTTTAGCTTCCAACTGAATTATGCAAGGGAAAGCCACTGATCTGCAACTTTTTTATCTTGCAACTGATCTGTTTTGGTTTTCTCCAAAATCAAACCAAAACAGAAGTTTTGTATTTACCAATATCACCAAAGAACGCCAGACCAAAATGAACTTTAATTTATGTCAGAACCAACAACTTCCCTTACAAATTTATAATCTTTTATGTACCATATGGATATGATGAATTCATGTTACGTAGTAAAAACAAAATGTTCAACGGGCTGTAGTCTTTAACGTTATAACCTAGACATGATTCTGGGGAACTAAAATCTATTGCTAATAACGTGCAGAGAGAGAGAAAGAAAGGTACCTTGTGGAGACGAACCTCAGTTGAACGTGATTGCAGAATAGCGAACTTTCTCAGATTTCTTTCAACAATTTTTGGAAGTATGTATTCATCTAAATGAAAGATAGTGAAAAAAAGGAACACTGGTTTCACACTCAGCTCTGCACAATGTATGAAAATGCAACGTATAAGGAAAATGGTATACTTGTTTTCTCAGGGGGCCATTCAAAGAACTGATGGCATATCTCTTGAAGTTTAGTGCGCTGGAAAGAGAATTCAGACAGAGACCTGCAAACCCAGCATTTAACTTATATATCTTTTCATTAATCTAAAATCTGAATTAAATCAAGCTTATTTCAGGTTCATCTCCAGGGCAGCTAATAGTGAATTATTCCTGTTATGAGCTTGTTTTTCATCAGAAATTTTAAATGATTATATCTAGGCCTTTGAGGAAGCAATTAATTCCATCTTTAGTTTCCTTGTTGCTTTATGATTGATTTTAAGTTATAAGATTCACACAAACAAACACTATAGTTAGAACATTTATACAACAACATGTACCAAGACTAAGTGAGAACAAAATCGGTGGTTCCTTGTAGCAGTCTACCAAATGATTGCTCTCAAAGATGCGCATATGCATGTGCTAGCTCTATGAATAGGTATCATTAGAAGCAGAATTTGCATTATAGGACTGACAGCAAAGAAATGGCAAGATGTATTACTAACCTGGAAACTGTATTAGAGTCTGCTGGATGGCACTTGGGGTTCATGAACGCATCAATCACCTCCTTGATCTGTTCCAGTCCTTCTGGATCACGATTACTTCCTAAACCAAGTTGTAATTACAGAAAAATCTTGTATGATAATCAGATTTCATTGGAAAAGCTCCAAAAACAACTAACTGGACAAGCAAAGTATGTTTATCACAAAACACCAAATAGAGTTTTTGCTTCCTATACCATTTATAACCACTAAGGGTAAGGTCCCCTTTCTGCACACAGGAGGCCTAACTTGCTTCTTTGAATTTCTCGGTTTTTTTGCAAAGGCAAGTCCCTCTGATGCAACTTTTGAAAGGATAGCATTTTCTCCAACAGACCTAACAATCTCGCAAGCTTTCGCCTGTATACAGAAGATATTTAATTCAAAATAATCCAACTCTTTATGAAACAAAATAATTTAAACAACATAAAGACCTGAATAATCAAGGCTTCAAGCTTGAGATATATACACACACCTGAGGAAGACCACGAACTCCCTGAGAGTAGTCACTGCCAAGCAGAAGCGCCAGAGCTATCTGGAACCTCATGGAAGAAAAACATGGTATAGCTAGCCTTGCCATTCAAAGAAACAAAGCTAATATCCCAAAGTTCATTGGAAAACAATTTGTTGCCTTTTTGTTGTATGCTGATGCAAGTAAAGGAACAGAGCCCCTAAAGCAACAATATTGCAGTAGAAGGCTAGAAGCATACATACACATAGCATCTATCTCGCCTCAGTAGTTCAAGAAAGCACAGTAGGTTAAAATATCAAAGGCCATACATTCATGAGTCATGCTTCTGCCGATTAAACCAGTTTATAAGAAGAAGGTATAGCCTCGTGAAAAGAAAGATCTTAATGACTTAAATAGAGTCGTTAAGTTACCAATGAATTTCGTCCAAGTCCAAGCTTTTGTTTGATGTCTTCCATCTCATAGCAGACTACGTAACCTCCTTCACCTAGTTAATTGGCAGGTTATTAGGCCATATATAACAATGCTACTAAAAGAAACAGCAAGAGTGGTAAAGAGTATCTCCACTGACCAAGGCATATTTCTCTGTAAACAGTCTTTGCGCCAAAAAGGAAAATATCTGAATCAGAGCTAAAACAGGCGTCCTAATGATCAGGAAAACCACAGTTTAGAAGTGACCAGCATGAGGAACAAGAAAGTGGTAAATGTTGCTTACACATAAGGATTCTTTGTTTAGCAGAGCGCATTGTGCCTCGGCTTCCTCAACCCTGCATTTGAAGGAGCAAGGAATCAATGAGTAGAGTTGCAAAGTTTGTATAAGTAAAGGAAAGAAGAGTCAGTACCCGTCTAAACAAAGTATCCCCAGTGTTGATGCAATAACCTTAGCCTCTTTGATAATGCAAGAGAACTCGGAGCCCATATTTCTCTTGAGTGAAGTCTCTCTTCCAGGCTCAACGGCATTGTCAGCAACCTGGCTGAACCCATAAAGCATTAATGGAGCAGTAAAACACCGAGTGTGTCTCGTATTAGCATGATTGTACCTCGAATCTTGATTTTAATCGACGCCTGTAAGTTGGTACTTTGATTCCAGGAATTGAACCATCTACAATTACAAGGAGTAAGTCGATATTGGATACTCTCATTACTGACAAACCCAAAAATGGGTGAAATACCTGAGACTAAGATGACGGAGCAGTTAAGGGCAATAAGGGCTCGCAGGCGGTGGAAGAGTCCTCGGAGATAAACCTTTTCCTTAGTGGCGCAATACGATTTGTTCACTTTATGCAATTCCACCATCCAGCACGACAGATCCACGCATACCCTTTTGTTCCTACACAATACAGATCTCGTTAGAACCCAGCTTTTGAATTTGAAAGAACAACAACTCACTCAAGATGATCCAGTGGGTAAGTCTTCTTGCAAGGCGCCAATACATCCCATAGATACTTCACCCCCATTTGCTTCCGCTTCCGCTTCCACTTCCACACAGGGAAGATCAGTGTTTCAAATTCAAATTCGCCATTTTTTTTTTTTTTTGTTATTTCAAACCCTCTGTCTCAGTCTCTGATGATAATAACCTAATTAATTTATATTGGTTTATTTTTTTGGGGTTGGGGGTGCAACTTTCATACAGTATATTTTCCTCTTTGTTACTTTCAGATCCAAAAAGCATTGACGCGTTATTGTAAAAAATTAAGTATTTTGAAGCTTCCATAAACCTTAATATAGATATTGTTGCTGTAGAGATAATGTAATTTGAAGCTTCCATAAAACAGAAAAATAGATGTCATAGGATCCAAAAAGTACATACAAATTTTATTAAGCTTGCTTCTTCCACCTTGAGCTATATACTACTCATACTTAAAACCCTGATACTTGTTCACTAATTTCTCAAGAAATCGTGTGGATCTGATTACATTGACTTACTCCTCCTTTGCAGCATCATCACCATTAGCAACATCCTTCTTTTCCGTTGTTTCCGCGATTTTCTCGTCTATGCTTCTAGAAGTTTCGTCATGGGTAACTGCAGAAGCTTCTTTTTCTCCAGTGTTTGTGTTTGTAGAAGGACCTTCCTCTGAGTCAGCCTTTGTTTCAGAAGTTTCTTTGCCTTCTTCATCCTTCTTCTGAATGGTCCCGACTTTGACATACTTGCTCATGAACTTGTACTCCCAGTCTTGCAACGCATCTAGCTCAAATGGACCGAGACCTGTGATGTCCCCTGTCAAGTCCTGTTCCTCAAACGACATCTTTGCCAGAGCTCGGCTTGCATCTTTCCCTGCAAACAGAGCATATGGCCCACCTGGTCCATAAAACATCCTGCAGATGCCAGTAAGAGATATATATAAGATTGATAAAGCACAGCTGATGAACTATGTACAAGAGAAACCACGATATGCAACAACATGCATGTTTCTATGAGCACCTAACTACGAACAAGAAAGTGTTTACATCAATCAACCGAAAACCTAACTATCAAGAAGATGATTTCAGTAACTAGACCGTAAAAGAACTCTGTGTTATTGACAAATGAAGGTTAGCCAAAACATAATTTACAAACATCTTGGAAAAGGGAAAATAAATAAAGGCAGACCTTGAACTAAATATATGAGAAAACTGTAACACATTGTCAATTTGTAAGCCAGACCTTTCAAAAATTGATATGCTATCATTCTATCCCCAATTCTCATGGAATTGTTGTTCCAAGAAAAGAATGAGAAAAAGCAGCAGTAAGAGTAAGATCCAAAAGCGGACTGCATAACATTGTGATGAAAGGAGGGGAGAGCCAAAAAGCTCTCAGTTAAACCATAATTTTACCAAGTTGTACCTGAAACTTTGGATTATAATAATTATAAAATCCCTAAATCTTCAGCTATAATCTCCAGAAGCCCAAGTTCTAACTTCACACAATAATTACCCTCAGATCTCGAAAGAGAATCTAGAGATTGTATACCTGCTCTGAGTAACATCATAGATCTGGCCCTTGATGGCCATAAGAAGGGGCTTTTTAGAATCGGAACCGTCATAGAGCTTAAGCTCCTCCTCGGTGATTTCGCCGAGCTGGACAGGCGGAGGAAGAGGCTCCGATTGCGGCTGGGCCTCCATAGAACGCGGCCTGTGGACTTCCGGAGAGACGAAGAAACCGGAGACAACTTGATAGACGGCGAAAGCGAGAGCTACAACGGTGAAAAAAGCAGCCGGAGAAAGTCCGGTGTAAGCTGTGATGCTCTCCTTGAGCGTCTCCCATAGTTGAACCACCATGACTGATCCAGAGAGAGAGAGAGAGAGAGAGAGAGAGAGAGGTAGGAGCCAAATGGTTGATGAAAAAGAAACTCGCAAATCAAGAAGTAGACTGCAGACCGTAATAAAATATCTGATATTTGCTGGAAATATTATTTAAATATAATATATGGTCAATTACGCAACAAGTGATTTAACACATTTTCAACACAGTCGTCGTCAATTAATGACCGTTGATTTTCAATGACCAACAATTAGCTAAATAAAATATTTCGATTGGATAATTACTTTCTTTTTCTCTCCCGAAAGTTCCTGAAAAAGCAATTAGGGTTTTAACTTCGCTTTGCGACTCTACCTCCGATCTAATCGGTCTCTCTTCAATCTTCGAATCAAGATGGATAAGCAATAACTATGGAAATCAATGCAGAGATTGACAGAACTCTTCAACCAATTCAACTATCGGCAGAGACAAGGCGGCGAAACGAAAGGGATAATCATATGAGTCTAATAGTTCGTGGTCTCAATCCTTCACAGCAAAATCTTAATGGGATGCGCAATACTTTGTTGAGGGCTTGGGGCTTGCACGATAGAGTCCATGGACATATTCACGATGACGGAACCATCCAATTCTTTTTCACGGCAGAGCATCATCTCTTATCGGTTTTAGAGCGTGGACCCTGGAACTTCAAAGACTGGATGGTGGTCGCTGACAAATGCTCTGACAGGTTTGATCCTGATTTCCTCCGAACAATCACTTTCTGGATCCAAATTTTTGGATTGCCTAATGATATGAAGAATCCAATGGTGGTTAATGAAATTGGAAAAGATATGGGTAAGGTAGAAGGTATTCGTATAGTGGAGCCATCGAAAGACAATAAGTCTGAAGTATGGGTAAGACTTAAACTTGATGCGTCACAACCGCTTGCATTCAGCAGATATCTACAAGCAGACGAGATTGGTGAACCAATACTCCTGGAACTGGTTTACGATAAACTTAGGAAATATTATGGGCTCTGTGGCTGCATGAATCATGAAGACAAGGATTGCCTGTCTCCTCAAGCAGGTCAAATCCCTTCTCTACCAACAAGGTCTGAGACACAGGAGATCAATCAACAAGGTGAAGGCTCAACAACACAACAAGAGGAACAGAATGAACAGGGGGAAATCAATGCACTTACTGAAGAACAAACTCAAGTTGAGGACGAGGAAAGGAAAGCTATAGTACCAGTTGGATTCATCCAGATAATCCCTCAGGAGCCCCAACAGATGAAAGCTAAATATATAAGATTTGAGCGTAAGGAACCAGGATCCTCATCTCAACAGAACCCATCTCTTAAGCGGAAAGCATACAGCCAAGAACCAGAGGAAGATATGCCAGTAGTCAGACAAAGAATCTTAACAGAACTTGATGAAGAAGGTTTGGTGGTTAACCTTAAACCACCACAGTCGCCATGAAGATCTTGCATTGGAATTGTCAGGGATTGAGAGGTTCCCTGACAATTCCATACCTAAAAAATATCAGGAAGTTTTCTAAACCTGATATTTTACTTCTCACTAAAACTAAAAACGGCTATAATATTTTATCTAATCTTGCTAAAGATCTTGACTATCCAGAATTTTTTGTGTTGCCTGCTCAGGGACTGAGTGGTGGTATGGCTATTTTTTTGGGTAGTAATGTAGATATTAATTTTGTCCAACAACCCAATATAAATCTTACTGAGATGATAGTCAAAGGGGAGGATGGAAATATTTTTTTGTTAAGCTACATTTATGGCAACCCAGTTAGAAAGCTTAGAAATCATTTTTGGAGGAAACTTTCCTATATAGTTGAATCAGGGTTCTATAAGGGTTTTCCTAGATTGATATTGGGGGATCTTAATGACATTGCATCTAATGCAGAGAAACTTGGAGGAGTCACTAGACCAGAACATTCATTCAAACATTTCAGAAGAATGCTTCGAGTTTCAGGTCTAAATGATATTCCAACAGTTGGAGGATTATATACATGGATGGGCAAACGCTGCAAACATAATATCAAATCCAGAATACATCGAGCAGCAGCAACAACAGAATGGCAAGATTTATACCCCTATGCTTATGTGCAACTGCTACACTGGGGCGCTTCAGATCATAGACCGTTGCTCCTACATACAGATCAAACCAGAGGTAAAGGCACTCGCCTATTCAAATATGATCCAAGATGGGGTCAAAATTCCCAAGTAAAAACACAAATAGAAAAAACTTGGAAGAATGAATGTTCACATTTGTCAGGTGAAGACTTTGGGGAAGCTTTAAGAAGATGCAGAAGAACGCTTTCACAATGGAAAGCCAAAAACTCAACAAATTCCAGGAAAAACATTGAAGATCTCCAGCATAAGCTTCACTCAGAGTATGACTCTTCCAAACCTAACTATTCTGTTATCTTCGATATTAGAAAACAGCTTGATAGGGAGTTAAAGTCTGAGGAAGAATATTGGAAACTAAAAAGTAGAATCAAGTGGATGTAGTCTGGAGATAGAAACACAAAATTCTTTCATGCTACAACTAGACAAAGAAGACATTTCAATAGAATAGTTAGCTTGAAGGATGATTCTGGAAACATACATTTAGAAGATCAAGGCATCCAAAATACTATCTTGCAATATTTCAATAGCATTTACTCTTCTGAATGCAGCTCTAATATGATGGAAGTTCTGGACAAGATCAAACCCAGGGTCACTGATGACATGAATGAGGACCTGATAAGACCCATATCAGAAGAGGAAATTGAAAACGCCCTTCACTGTATGCACAGAGATAAAGCTCCTGGACCAGATGGACTAACAGTCAGCTTCTACAAAGATCACTGGCATACGATTAAAACAGGTGTGTACCAATTCGTTAGAGCCTTCTTTGATAACAAAGCATTAGATTCTTTTATCAATCACACGCACATCTGTCTAATTCCAAAGATAGAAAACCCTGTTACTGTGAGAGACTTCAGACCTATAAGCTTGTGCAATGTTTCTTACAAGCTGATCTCTAAGGTGCTAGCAGAAAGATTAAAAGCACATCTAGATAGCATCATTTCCATAAATCAATCAGCATTTATTCCTAGTAGACTCATTACAGACAATGTATTAATAGCTCACGAGCTTCTGCATTCCCTGCATACTAAAAAGCTTAAAAATCCATTCATGGCATTCAAGCTGGACATAAGCAAAGCCTTTGACCGATTAGAATGGAAATTTATTGAGGCCATAATGAAAAAGTTGGGTTTTGCAGATCAATGGATACGGTGGATCATGAAATGTATAACCTCAGTCAGCTATGCAGTCCTTATTAATGGCTCTCCAACAGGCAACATACAACCAGAAAGAGGTATACGCCAAGGTGACCCCATATCACCTTATCTTTATCTTTTATGCTCAGAGGGTCTCTCTGCATTATCAGAAGATGGGGTGGGTAAAGGTAGATTACATGGATTTAAAGCTAGTAGAGGAGGCCCACCCATTTCATACCTCTTATTTGCAGATGATTCTCTGCTGTTCTGTAGAGCGAACCGAAACGAATGCCAGTTTATATTAGATACTCTACAATTATATGGGAAAGTTTCTGGTCAAGTAATTAACTTTCAGAAGTCTGTTCTCTCATTTGGAAAAGGGACTTCAGATAATTTAAAAAGACAATTGAGTCAAATGATGGTAATTCATAAGATTGGGGGATTTGGAAAATATTTGGGTTTGCCTGAGTTTGTTAGCAGGAATAGATAGGAGACCTTTTCATATCTTAACCATAGAATGGATCAGAGGCTGGATAATTGGATTAATCAATTCTTATCACCTGCAGGGAAGGAAGTCTTAATCAAAGCAGTATCAACTTCTATTCCAGTATATGCAATGTCTTGTTTTCAACTACCTCAGAAGCTAATCAAGAAGATGAACGTTTCTATAAGAATATTTTGGTGGAGCTTAGGTGGAAACAAGAAACGAATACACTGGATATCATGAAAGCAAGTTACTCAATCAAAACAGAATGGTGGAATAGGCTTTAGAGACCTCACAGACTTCAATGTTGCATTGCTAGCCAAACAGAGTTGGAGAATGATCAACAACCCAGACTTGCTCCTGACTAAGGTATACAAAGCAAAATATTTTCCTCGAGAGGATATCTTAGAAGCACAAAACAAGAAGCACATTAGTCATGCATGGCGGAGCATTCTCCGAGGTAATCTCTTAATCAAACAAGGCAGTAAATGGCTAGTTGGCAATGGGAACCAAATTAGAGTCTGGCAGGATAACTGGTTGCCCACCATTCCATCAAGGCCTCCCAACCCTGTTAATAGTCCTAATCTCCCCAATATGAAAGTTAATGACCTCTTTCTGTCAGGTACAACAAACTGGAACCAGGAGCTAATTAGTCAAATCTTTCAACCAGAAGATCTTCAGTTGATCAAATCCATCCGACCGTCGATCTTAGGTAAACCTGACACAATCTCATGGACACATTCAAAAGATGGTCAATACTCAATTCGATCAGGATACCATCTGCAACACAATTGTTCAGCAAGTAGCGCTGATCAGAACAACCCTCAAACAACTCTAGCAAAGAAAATATGGAAATGGAATGCACCTAAAAAAATTAAACATTTCTGGTGGAGAACTAACTATAATGCACTGCCTGTTTCAGTTAATCTGCAGAGAAGGAAGCTGAAAGTATATGATGATTGCCTTCTTTGTGGAGAACAACCAGAAACAGTAAACCACCTACTCTTCAAATGCAGAGTAAGCAGGGAGATCTGGGAACTAGCATTTAATAGCAAGATCAAAGGTGATATTTTTCTACAAAACTCTCTTACTGAAAACTTAACTTATATATCTGATAGTAAGAGAGTTTCAGACCAGGAAAAGAATTTGGCTCCCTTCATAGGCTGGAGAATCTGGAAATTTAGAAATTCTTTGAACTTTCAATCTAGAAAGGAATCCATCCCCTCTCTTCTTACCAAAGCCAAACAGGATTACCAGTTGTGGGAAGAAGCTAACTGTAAACTAGAAAACCAAAATATGGATAAAACAGCACATAGTGAAGAGGATGATTGCCTTCAGAATATTTTTAATGATAATGCTGATTATATATGCTTCACAGATGGCTCATGGACATCCCCAACTGAAAAGGCAGGAATTGGATGGATTCTCTTCAACAAAGAAAGGAAAGCTATAACACAAGGTACTTCCTCTATAAATCCAATACAAACACCACTTCAAGCAGAGGCTGAAGCCCTTAAGATGGCATTGTTAGAAGTTAATAAGTTGCACCTACAGAGAGTGATGTTCTGTGGTGACTCTGCAGAATTATATCACCCATGTCAGCAAAAGGATAAACTTCTCAAGAAGGGAATAAAGATGCAATCAACCATCTCAATGGCTTTGGGAGATATCATGCAACTGGCGGACTCCAATCAAGACATCAGCTTTAAGAAAATACCAAGGGAACATAATCAAAGAGCTGACTCTTTGGCCAAGTCCGCAAGAGTTAACCATTCTAGATATCTCGTTAAATGGCTGTAAACATTATATCTACTGAAGTTTAACCCTCTGTAATGAACTTAACCATATGTAAACATATCCATCTAAAATCAATGATCAGTTGACAAAAAAAAAAAAAGAATTCTCGAGAATCAAAAGCCCATCAACCATAAGTTGTTAAAGATGAGATACAATACCATCCCAATTTTAATCCGAAACAAAATATAAAAAATAAAATACCTAAATCTAAGATAAGAACCTCGACGATAATCTTACAAAGCCAAAACTCACATCTATTGAAATTACACCGAACAGAACGAATCCTCAGATGATGAATGGATCTAGCGTAAAGATGATAACACAGTTTGGTCTTCTTTAGATTGACTCCAAATAGTATGAAGTAGAGTATCTGCAAGAAACGACTGAAATAATAAACCGGTGGATGCCTGAATCAAACCCGAAGAAATGCGATATTGTCCAAATATGATGTAGATACACCAAACGGATGATTCTCCTAAAGATCGATCTGACAGTAAAATCAGCGCGAGGACAAACCTAAAGAGAAAGGGTGGTGACATGTAAGAGCATAGAAAAGGGAAAATGCAGTGGAAAATAGGGATTTGGGTCTTTCGGTTTCGATGGAATTAATTCCGTGGACGGAAGAACTCGATCGACCTGGAATGTTAAGCCGGATACCGTAATCTGCAAAGAAAACAAACCCAACCATACATCTGTTTGAACCTTCAGAAACTTTGTATGCACATTGGGAGTGCAATTAGATCGAGATCTGGAAGAGATCCGAATATATATATATATCTCCATCAGAAGAGGGAGCTACAAATGCAGCAACCATATCTAGGGAGATTGGATCCCTCTTCGTAGGAAGATCAGTTTCAGATCCAAGAACATTCGCGATTCCAAAGGCTCAAACCAAAGCGGACAAAAGACAAAGACAAAGAAATTAAAACAAGAAAAGGAGACGAGGGGGTCCGGCACCGGCGCTGTAAGAGCCACCGGTTACGGACCCAGACGGAGAATCTGGATTTGAAGCTTTCTCTCACCTACGCTAGAGAGAAGGCGGAGTGAAAGGTGTGAGATCTTGAATAATTACTAATCTATATACACATTTAATTACAAAATAGTTTTAAAAGGAAAAAACCCTAAAAATTTTACCCTTTTTCACAAGAAATTTTTATTAGATGAAATAGAACATATATTCAAGTGGCAGTCATGCAAAACATGTCCTGGAAATTTCGTCGGCATATTAATCGATCCCAAGAGTCAAGGCCCTAAGCTACGGCCTTCTTTATATTGTAGGAATTGAATGGCACCAAAAAATCCAGGATCTAAAATGTTCAAATCCGGAGAGTTTGGAGGCTGACACATCAAACGAATATCAAAACCATTTTTTGAAGCGGCTGCTTCGAAATCTTTATTCCCACATTGAACATGTGTTCTTGCATTATCTTGTTGAATAAAAATTGTCTTACCTTGATCTTCTTTTCGCCATTTCTTATGAATTGCTGAAAGAACCTTTTTCAGAAAAAAAAACTTTTATATCTTCTCTCTTAACATATGTTATTGCGTTTACTTCCAAAGTTCCAGCATCTCTGTTTTACTCTTTCTCTTAGTGGGTTGGTTAGTAACAAAAGAAATTATTCTAAATTTTCCACAAAATACCTCGATTCCTTCTTTATCAAATTTTGGACGAGCCATTGCAGCTAGAAACATAACATTTCTGATATAATTTTTGCTTTGACATGTACGGTGTGGCTCCTCTTCAAACGGAAATAGTTAACATTTTTCTTTTTGATCATGTAAAACTATTTTTCATCAACATGCACAATATTGTACATATCAATAAAATTTTGCTCATAAGGTAAGTTACTCTTATCCAACATGGAAATGCAAAGTTGTAGCCTACCTGCCATATTGTTTGTCTTTCTTCATACTCCCTTTGTTTCATAATATTTGAAGTTTTAGATTTTTTTTACACAAACTAAAAAATCATTTCAATTTTTTGACTTTTCAAAATAAAAACATGTTTTATTCCCAATCCCAAGATAACATAATGATGCGGGCACGGAATCACTCCAATGCTCAGAGATCACAAGGTTGTCAAAGGTGACAAGCTATGCATGCGGAAGTGGAACGAATGTATAGATGGAAAGGGATAAGGGGGTGATTGAATCACTCAATCAATAAACGAATAAGGTTGTTTGAATCACTCAAACAAACAGATCCGTGGATTCAAGAGAATAGAAGTGAATCGCTCACTTAAACATTAATGAAATGGAATGAAGTTCGCCACTCAAAGGTGTGGAAAGCCCTTGAGATAAGAACACGAATCAAAGCCTTAGTGAATCAGACACAAAGACAGAGATTCAACGTTTTCTAAGCCATGGAATCCACCAATAACTTAGCAAAACAAAGAGAAGCGATTAAAAGCTTCAAAGAGTAAACAATCGGTTTCTATTTCAATTTTAAAAAGTCTGTTCTACAATGAATCAAGAGCTAAGCTTTTATAGGCTTGAAATATAGCTTCCCTAAAGTTTAAAACAAGAAAGAAAATCATAAAATTGAATAAAAACTAGCCTTTGGAAATTAATGAGAAAATCGGTCCAAATAAGGCAAGCTGATGATCCTTGAGTCTTGAAAGCTTTGGCTGGAATAAGTGCAGACTTAGGACGTCTAGATGGACTGAATATGTCTTCAAAACATAGTAGTAATCTTCATAATATAGCCGTTGATGATTGATCTCATTTGGTTCAAAAAATGGCAAGTAATAGCTTTGTTGGTTCTCATGTGAAAAGCTGCACCAAGACTCGTATGGTAAAACTTCTTTCTGGTCCAGAGTATCTCGTGGTTCCAAATGGAAGTATGGGAACGTGCCTTCAAAAGGGAATAGAAAATTTTCCATATTTAGCTCCGAGTGGGTCCGCGGAAAGGTTTCAAAGGGTGGCTTGGATCCGGGTCTTCTCCTGGGTGGTTCTCCTTGAGCTGAGTCTTCTTTATGGATGGAATGAGTGTGTGGAATCATANGGATTTGGGTCTTCTCCTGGGTGTTTCTCCTTGAGCTGAGTCTTCTTGATGGATTGAATGAGTGTGTGGAATTATTAATGTGATGGGTTCTTCGTGGCTGGTTTGGAATCCAACAAAACAAGTTGATAAGTCTTCTTGTGCTACCGTCTGTGCCAGTATCTGAGTTAACACATGTTGTTTGTCTTTTTGGCCATGACTTAGAATGTCTTCTTCATTATCTCCCATATGATGAATGTTTATGATCCTGAATCTCGTCGGTGACAAATTGGGGACAAAAGGCTTATGATGTACTTCTCGTGCTACTTCATGAGGTAGCTCAACTGCCAGTTGTTGTTGATAATATGGATCAGCTTCTTGCGCCACTTCTTGTGCTTGATTCTGTGGGATGACCTCATCACATAACAAATAGAAAAATAATCTGTAAAATATCAATGCTAAAAAACCATTAAAAACTAATAAATTTTGTTTTGAAAGTTGAAAACATCATGTATTATGAAAAAAATACAACCTCTAAAACTTCAAATGTTATGAAACAGAGGAGTATGAGGCTTTATATTGTTGCTTTGTCGTCGAATAGATCCTTCTTTCATACGTTTGAATAGTGTTGTTACACTCACACCTAAAACCATGAAAAAGGATCTTAAGAGTTTATATTGTTGCTTTGTCGTCGAAGTTTGTAACACTTATGGGGATTTAGTTTTCGCCCAAAACATTTTCTGCAAGCGCACAGGTCTCGCAATAGTACTTAGGGATCATATCCACATAGAGCAGAGTGTACACAGTAGCACGTCTAAGTTCACTCGAGCTAAGCAACAAAATGAAGTGGTTTGTGGTTTTGGTTGATCGATAGTGTGAACTGGTCTATCGATCGGGACACCTTTCGGTCGATAGTAGATAATGCGGTCGATCGATCAATGCCTGAAAATGCTAAAAACAAATAAAACGTGACAAAGTTCAATGATAAAATGTGTTAGGAAATCATGCATTGCATCAGAGGATCACGGTTTGAATTATTCAGGGTAGTAATCTATGTAAGTCCTAGTTTAGGATATATAGTTGAAATCACTATTAACTGACATTCCTTATGGTCAGGCTTAGCCATTCTAGTTCAATTGGTATCCGGGTTAACTCTAACATATATCTTTTCAGAAAGAGAAACTGTGGGCTGATCAACCAATTAATCTAGGCATTAAGTTCAAGAAATCAAATTCTACTAAACTATAAATAGTAATGCTTTCACTATCAAGTTCTGGATCTCTTACTCTAAGTGGTGTATTAGTAGCAGGTTTATCCTATGATTTATACTAAGATCTGATATGAAAGTAAGCCTATAAACCAACCACTACACAATCATATTGCCTATCTACCAAACCATGATTCCTCCTAGCAAAACCTTATTCCTAACTAAGAAACTACTCATACATAGCCAAAGTAGACATAATGACAATGAAAATTGCTTGTATTAAAAGAGGGTTCAGAATAGCTTCTCTGGAATGCAGGGATTACAAACTTCGTCCTCAAAGCAAAGATCAAAGTAATAATGAAAAGAAATTGATAAACTATTAGCATGGATGCCTATAAGCTTTTGAGTGTTTTCTGATGATTCTCTCTGACTTCAGTCGTCTGTATTTATAGGGGAGAGAGTCGGGTAGAGAGTCAAGACGAATCAGGAGGAATATTTGGATAGGAGTCAAAATATTTGTGATTATCCTCTCTGAATTGATCGGACGCACTATTCTCGGTCGATCAGTGAATATCCGAAACTCGTTTTCTGAAGTTTCAGTATCTTCAGTGACTATCTCTAGCGTATACTGATAACTCCTCAAATGCAACGTTCCTTATATGACTTTGTTCTCGAAGCTTCCTTGAGATTATGGGCTTTGATCGATCGGTGGGCCTCCGGTCCGATCGATAAGTCCTTCATTTCATGCGAGTTTTTTGATACACCTTCAATGATTTAGGCTTAACTTCTTACTCCTGAGGGCTAATGACTTGATTCCAAGCCCATGTGATAGCTAACCCACGTGGCGTGATTGTCCTAACTCTTCACTTCATTCCAAAATAAAAATCTCCTTCATCCGGGTCTGGAATTCTGATATTGATTTGTTGTACTTGGTAGAAAATGCCCATTTGCGACCTAAAATGCATTGTTTTCACAAAAACACTTTGCAAACAGAAAACTGTGAAATCCCGTGGTTTATGTTTCAAATCAAATAGTTTCTTTGTTAAAAGCACCAAAAAATCATATCGAAAAGCGGCAAAATATCATCACTGTTAAGCACAAAGCTGACTTGGCTCAAGTGATATTCTTTTTGGAACACCATTTTCTGTTCTCCAGTTAGCTACGTCGACTTTCTCATTACTAGATGTTTTCAGTGCTCTTTGCGAAATCTTTTGTACCATGAGTGTAGATACATAAAATTGCTGAGAAACTTTTGTTGTAGTAGATATTTTCATATTTCCATTAGCACTTTTCTGTAGTAAGGCATTGTAAATCTCTCAACTCTCAGTATTTGGGAGATTTCTTCAGGTTCTTCTCAAAGTTGGTTCAACTTGATGTGCAGTTTCATTTTCAGTATCTGGTAAAATATGAGAAATTTTGAATAACAAAAAATTAGAGTCGTAAAATGAAACACGGTATGTAAGCTAGTAATTGAATGCAAACAACATTTAATTAATAAGCAGAGTCGTGAGTGAAAACAAACACAATTTCATTATAATGTGAACTGAATTTATCTAAAAATTAAGCTGTAACTGAAAAGGTGAAACTGGGAACTAAAAATGAATAAAAACAGTAAGAACATGCCAGGAACAACATTAATAAATTCATTGTGATCAACTTGAAAATCTTCGACACCTTTGTTTTTTTGTTCAAATAAATTTTTTCATTAGAAACTTAAGAAGTTCATATAAAGACAGAGATATATCTTGTTAGAGCGGCTTCGGCTTTTGTTAAAGAGTCCGCATGTACATTTCCAACCTTGGAACAAACTGAAAACAAATAGAAGAGAAATACTCAATTTGACATCAAATGTCATGAAAGATGTTCCTCAACTCATTGATGCTCTTCTCCGTCGTGAGAAGGAGAATAAGTGTTTGTGAATTCGAATGCATCCTTAGATGTTGGATATCAAGGGTATATGCAACACAACGGGAAACCTTTCGAGTGAGAGCTTCCGCCACTAAGGCGGAGGACATAAAAGAATTTTGACCATAGCCAACCAAGATTATGTTATCATGGCTTTTCTTAATCAACCACCCGAGTCCACAATTTCTGTCGCCGAGTCCACAATTTCTGTCGCCGCGTCCCATGCCGCGTCTATGTGGCATGTGTTGGTGCTAGGAATGATTGATTGGATGAGGCTAGTGGTACATGAACGGGAGGCTTTGGGGNTTTGGGGGGGGGGGGGGAGCTGACTGGAGTTGGGCATCTTGCCATTCCTTAGCATCAACAGCTATCTTGAGTATGATTTCCTCCTCCGTTATGCATCTATTATCAAAAAGGAGGGCATTACTTGCTTTCCAAGAGTGCCACATGACCCATGGGTGAATGGCCGTAACGATGATGGTATTGCGAATGGGTAGGTTCCGCGCCTGGAGGGTGTCTCAAGTTCGAGCCGCGGAAGGACATGAGAAGACAATATGGAGCTCTTCCTCCTTGTGTCCCCACCTTTTACATTGGAGATCATGAGTGACCTCTTATCGCCAAGTTATCCCCCCCACATGTAAGACCTTACTCTTTAACTTCCACAAGAAGGTTTAGGAGGTGTTTTTTGCTGCCAGATTAGTTCCTTCCATTTGAAAGGTGAGCTAGGCTCTGGGATGGAGCTTTGAATGGATAAAGCATAGCCCAACTTGGTCATATAATCTCCAGATTTATTGGCTAGCCAAACTAAAGAGTCTTTCGCATGGAAGGAACTTGATACAACTTCCTTAAGTCATCTTTATATTGATGTAATATTTTTGAATGGCTTCCACATCCCACTTATTTGATTTGATGAGGGCTGCGCTTGCCACTATTAAGAGACTTGCTGTTTTTGGAGCCAGACCATAGGGTGATGCTGACTTAGTCAAAGACAACCAAGGAGCGTCCCAAAGGTTAATGGAGGTGCTATCTCCAACCACCCAACCGAGTCCCTTCCTCAGAGCTCTCGTCCGACGAGGATGCCTTTCCACTCATGCAATGCAGATGAAGGCCATGGGCAGTCCATGATAGATGTGTTTGGGTTATATTTTCCGAGTAAAATCCTAGCAAGAAATGAAAATCTTCAACACTATTGCTAGAACTTCTTCATTTAAATCTAATAAAATTTCACTTTTATTGTTTTGAATACGCTAATTGATATCAGTATTAAAAACCATGAAAGAAATTAAAAATCATGTATGTTTTGTGGGTTTTATAAACATAAAATGTTCACAAGCGTCTACTTTTGCTCCATTCCAGGATTTTGAATTTCTTGTTTAAAATGATTTGGTAAAAATTGGCTCCAAATTATTTTCTTTATAAATGAATTACTAATACATGCAGAATCATTTTAATATTGATATCTTATAAAATGGTTTAAAATTACTATGATCCGACGATATAAAATTGGTATATAAGTAAAAAGATTATATCTCAGTTATAATTGGAAAAATATAATAAGTTAAAAAGATATACTTCCTCTGTCTTAATGTAAGATGTTTTAGAGAACTTCAACTTCTACACAAAAGTTATTTTATAAAAAACATTAATTAATTTATTTTAAAAACAAACAACATACTGTCGACAAAAAAAAAAAAAACAAACAAACAAAACAAAAACAAACAGTATACTAAACATGCATTGTTGGGCCTGGTTCATATTCCCCTTTTTACTTATACTAGGTTTCGATCCCGCGCTACGCGCGGGACTTTTAAGTAATTTTGTTTCCAATCGAGATAAATCTTAACATCAATACCATTATCCATAAGGGACTTAACAACAGATTTCCCCCTTCAAACTTGTCTTGGTCTCGTGGTATCTACGAAGCAGTATACACATCAGCCTCTTCCGATGTCAAGTGGCATGACTCTCAGCAAGAAGCAGTGTCCTTCGACNTTTTATGTTCAATGTAAACATATTTGATTATGTTTTTAATAAAAAAAAAAAAAAATCTTTTGTTATCATTTGATTATAATTCNTGGCTGATCCATTGACCAAGGCACTCCCGAGGCCACAGCATGATGGTCATGCTGAAGCAATTGGACTTAGATTTCTCCAGTAGTTATCTTAAGTTGAGTGGGAGTTGTATGTTTTAGTTACATTTTATGTTCAATGTAAACATATTTGATTATGTTTTTAATAAAAAAAAAATCTTTTATTTATAATTCCATTGAGATAATTAAATATATATATGATATATATTTAATAAATTCCTCAATGGANCAAGACAATCCTGAAGTATTTGAGAAATAATAAGGATAAGTTCTTGGTGTATGGAGGTAGTGACGAACTAGTGGGAGTTGTATGTTTTAGTTACATTTTATGTTCAATGTAAACATATTTGATTATGTTTTAATAAAAAATCTTTTGTTATTTTTGATTATGCCTTGTAGAGATAATTAAATAATAGTCCCAAAAGTGATTTAAATCATTGCTNAAATTAAATGATTCAAATTAATTGAAAGGTCCCCGGTCAAGGTTATTAAATAAGGACTTTAATAACCGCATGAGACTGGATTGTGATGTGACTTGATGACAAAG
>OVAP01000290.1:0-17991 GCA_900406295.1 Aurinia saxatilis | reverse complement strand
CAGGACCTCAAGAGTAGTAGGGAGCTGAAGAAAGGGCAAGTGACGCTTATAATCGGGAATGGAGCAAAGGTATCTGCATTGGCTGTGGGCACATATCACNCGACTATAGAATGTAGTCCTTAGACCTGAGTTCATCTTGTTTTCAACATATGAATTGGTATACTTTGACTCTGTCAAACGTCATTCGTAACTGGTGATTATAACAGCAGTGATTGGGTATATCATGAAGTGTATTGATAGACAGTGATACACAAAAGTTTACCCTTTGTATTAACCGCAAGAGCACAGCTNTTGGGTATATCATGAAGTGTGTTGTCAGACAGTGGATGGAACAAGACGGGACTAGCATTCCAACTTCGATGTGGTAACCAGTATCAGAATATTCATACCTTCGATGTCAAGTATGAGATACTTCTGCAGGCACAGCTGATGTGAAGCTTGGAAAGTTGTTACTGGCAAAGACAACTTTCTGCTGTAGAGAAGCTTCTATTATTTTCTTGGGCCATGCTGGATTACAAAAAAAAATATGAAAAGACAATAACTAAGAAAAATTGGGTATAACAGAAGAGCAAGGAGGGAGTCACCAACTGGTTGTTAAGTCATTTAATCCCTCAATTAAGCAATTGAACAGACACACACACCAACCTTTGTTTTATCTACTACCCTAAAAGTTGCATCTGGATTCTTTCAATAGATTTCCTTAATGAATCTTCCAACAATTCTCCATGTTTTCTATTTTATAGATGTTCGAATAGAGGTGTTTTCTATTCTATAGATATCACATGCACACACAATTATCTTACCTTGCATACAAGGAGTATAAATTTGCATTGTTGAAAGACTCGAGAGAAACAGATGAGATGGTACTGGAACAAAATTGAGCTGCTACAGATGAGAAAGTATCGGAATAAAATACAGCTGATATGAGCATCGCATCCTTATCTTCATACTGCAGTATTTGAGAGTCAATTAAAAAACAAAACGTTATTTTTCATATATAAATTTCAGATAAAAGACAGTAGTTTAATTAGAAATTAACAACAGGAAAAGTCGAGAGTCTAGTTCTAATTTCTCATTGAAAGATTGACGAAAGAGCATAACCTCATCTAGCAATATGACGAGATACTCAGTCGGAAGTAACCGTGGAGTGCCACATCCTTCTCTAGCGGTACGAAGGTGACATCCACCAATCAAAACCTCTCTGCCCTTCCTAAGAATATCATTTGGTGGTTCCACCAACTGATAATGTCTACGCAAAAAGCATTAGAAGCTTATAAGATTCTCTATACAGACATCATAAACAAACACTCAAAACTCATCCAAACACGAGATTACTGAATAAGCATACTTGCGATGTAGATAGAGATCTATAGTGTTGGAGCTCCAAAAATCCCCTAGTGTAAGCATGAATATGTTTGTACCTGAAATAGTAAAATTAGGTGTCAATGGATACACACCAGTACACCCCCTTACTAAACACCAACTAAAACGCTGTGGAGGATTAGTAAGATACCAGGAAGAATATAGACGTTGATAATAACAGCTTCCAAGACGCTGCTCGGGGACAAAAAATTCTTCTCATAAATCGAGTCTATGGTGACAGTATTAGCGAGTCTTCTTCTTCTGTGACTCTTTGACAACTGATCTATAAGTTCCGGCTTCTTCTTCGACATTCCTGATTTGTTTTATTCATGCCATGCCTACAAATTCAAAGAATCACTACATAAACATGCTCAGTAACAAATCCAAAGCTACAAATTAAGCTTCCCATCTACTAAAACGCCCAATTCGAAGCAGTACCTGAAAGAGATCGGACAAGAGAATCGCGGCAGTGACACCGCTCGAATAAGCGATACAGGTTTTCAATACACGCGAAGCGATCCAGCCCCAGCCCGGTGTCACCAACTGGTCGAGTAGAGAGATGGGTTCTATATTCTCAAGGAGAAATTCTGGAAAGGGATCAATCCCCAGGAGAAAGAAGGAGCCGATGAAGCTGTTCATGGAGAATGGGATTGAAGAGCTCGCCAAGAAATGTCATGGAAGAGATTAACGGCGAGCTCGCCAAGAAATCAGCTGTCTCTCGATGGCTATCTTTCAATTTTTTTTTCTGGCTATTTTTTTTTAAAGCTCGATAGTGTGTATTCAGGAATACACACATAAAACCTTCTGTTTTTGTTTATTCACAGATCAAATAACAAAATACACTCAAATCATAATACAACTAAATTCAATAAATATTGAATAACACCTATTTTTTATGTATTTCAGAATCCATCAAATAAATACACAATTGAATAACACCTATTTTTAATGTGTTTTAACAAAATACATAATTGAATAACACTGTATTTGACAAACCCTTTCAAATACAACCAAATACAAAAAAACACCACATCCAATAACCCCCTTAGTTCATGGTTTTGTTGTTCTTTGATTCTCATAGTTGAACAAGTTCAAATTTTGGTTAATAATATATTCAGATGATTAAAAAAATGATTTGTAATTACAAATACCTAAAAAAAATCCTGAAATTGTTTTGTTACAGTTCAATTAAAAACATTAAAATCAAAATATCTAGTAGCACTGAATTTCAATGTATTTTTACAAAATAAACAATTAAATAATATCGCATTAGAGAATACTTTTAAATTTCATTCAAAGCCTCTAAATCTAATAACCTCTTAATTTATATTTGGGTCAACATCATAAGTTACATAATATATATTTTGAAAATAAACAACTTTTTCCAAATTCTACGGAGAACTCTCTCCGCCACATAACCTTAGTTTTTTCAAAAACGGATTTTTTTATAGTCATAATTAAGCTCTGTCTTAAAAAATCTGAAATGTGGTATAGCCTTCTTTTTCCTTCTAATTACCAATTTCTTATTTGTTCAAAATAAAATTAAAATTCCTTAATTTTTGGAATTTATATAATAAATAGTAGATTTTCCCATAAATCTTGTTACCACTACTCCTCACAAACGGTTCAGATAAGAGCGAAAATCCAGTAACAGAAAAGATTCTCTCTTCTCGTACTTTTCTCGTCGTTTTCTCGCAACAAAATGACAGAGAGTCACAGTGACCAGTCGCAGCAGCACGCACAAAAGAAATATCTCTGACGCCATTTTCTTTTTCTTTTGTTGTCTGTTTCACTCTTTTTTCTCTCTCGTACCCAAAAAAAAAAACCCTAATCGTTTCTCCTTCCCGAAAACCATGGACGGCGAAATCGGAAGAAGACGATCATCATCTCACAACAACGAAGAAGATCTTCCTCTTTCTCTAAGCTTGGGATCAGTTTCGTACTCCGCTCAGATCTCGAAATCGCCGTCGATTCGTCTAGCTCCACCATCTCCGATCACAACTTGGCCGCCATCAGATTTGATTGCGCAGATGACTTCTTCTTCCTCCGCTTACTTCACTACATCTCCTCCGCCTTTTTTCGTGATTCCGCCTTCATCTTACCCGTTCGAGCCACCGGTTAATTACTTCTCGACGTCGGTTCACCCCGCTCCTTCACCTCCTCCTCCACCGTCGATTCAAACTCAGGCGAGACCGATGCGATCGTCCGATGTTCGTCGTAGATCCGGAAACCGAAAGAACGAGAAGATCCAAGCGCCGTTTCCATGGGCGACGAACATAAGAGGGAAGATACAAAGCTTAGAAGATCTCGAAACTCGACAGATCAATATCATCACCGGAGACGTACAATGCAAACACTGTGAGAAAATCTACCAAGTCCGTTACAATCTCCGCGAGAGATTCGAGCAAGTTTCTAAGATCTTCCAGACGAAGAAGAGGATCATGAGAGAGAGAGCTCCTTCGTTCTGGACGAATCCAGAAGCGGTTAGATGCGAGATTTGTGGACGTGATAAGGCGGTTAAACCGGTGATTGCGGTTAAGAAGAGTAAGATCAATTGGTTGTTTTTGTTACTTGGACAGACCTTGGGGTATTGTACATTGGAGCAGTTGAAGAATTTCTGTAAACATTCCAAGAGTCATCGTACTGGTGCTAAGGATCGTGTGCTTTACTTGACGTATTTGGGTCTTTGTAAGATGCTT
Source organism: Aurinia saxatilis (assembly GCA_900406295.1). Classification (NCBI taxonomy): domain Eukaryota; kingdom Viridiplantae; phylum Streptophyta; class Magnoliopsida; order Brassicales; family Brassicaceae; genus Aurinia; species Aurinia saxatilis. The sequence continues at coordinate 13,930 of OVAP01000290.1, read as the reverse complement.
CAGCCTAATCGTGATTTGTTCAATCGTGAGAGCTTTAGGAGGTGAAGGATTATGATGATGTTCTTCTTCTGGGTCGTTTTATTTGCTTTTCCTGTGTTTGCTTTTTTAGTGTGAATAAATGCAATTGCATTGCATGGAATTATCATATCCTTTGTCGTTTTGTTTCTTTTCGTTGTATGTGTTTTTCTGGACTTTGTCTTTAATTTCTCGTTAATATCATAATATATGGTTTTGTGAATTTATTCAACTGTGTTATAATTTACGTTTTTTCTTTTTTTAATATCTCAGATTCTCAGTTTTTTCAATTTTTAGTCTCAACTCTCAACTGATTTTGGTTGATATGTGTTTGAATGGGAAGATAATATTAAGAATGGTTATTACTCGGTCTATGTCCAAACAGAAAATTTCCAACTATCGCAAATTCAAAAATTTAAATTTTGACTAATAATTTCCAATTTCCAAATATGATCATATCTGTCTAAATCCGTTATCTTAGGAGTGTTTCAACTAATTTTCGTTTTTTATGGGGTTTTAATTTGAATAAAAATATTTATAACGTTGGAAACTACATATTGTAAGTCTATAACGATCTTTTTTTACTACAACATATATATTAAATCAAATTTTGGATAATTTACAATTTCTCATGTCACTCGACGCTCTCTGGATAACCTATCTCCTAATCCTAAATATGAAGTAGTCACTAGTCAACGTACTGACTCTTTCTTCACTCAGCCAAATAATGAACATGTGTGCATGTTTTTAACTAGGAAGTTCTCAATAATCTACATTTTGTTAGAGTTTATTCATTGAAATTCATTTTGCCATTAAAACTGAAAAGCTTAGGGGTTATTGGGAGATGGAATCCAAAGTCTTTTAAAATTCTGAAATTTCATTGTTGTTGGGAGATAGATTGTTGAATTCTTAATAAAATCTTTTGTTATTGGTTGATAGATTCTTACATTTTTAATGAAATCTTCTGTTATTTGAAAAGTTTTGTTATTATGGATTATGCAATTCTATTAAAATCGATGGTTATTGGAACATAGATTCTTTATAATTTTACTCATTGAATGTAATTCTGAAAATTTCATAGGTACACATAAGATTTTTAGAATTCTTATCACTAAAGTTTTTACAAATTTCCAAACTTTTAAAATTCTCTACAACTCTATACAAATCTCTCAAACTCTTTAAATTCATCAACTCTCTATAAATCCAATTACCAATAACAGTCCTTTAATTTTATTTTTCATTAAGGCCGGCATGGTAAGAAATTAAGAATCTATAGCTGCACTGCATTATATAATTCAACAAAAATGAACAATCCGGTATGAACATAAAAAATAAAAAGAAAGACACGGTATGGTACAGACCGATTAAACCGATTTTGTCTAATATCGTTTACCAAATTTACCCTTTGGTTATGTTCCCACAACAGACAAAGTATTACGCCCAAAGCGAAGAAAAAGAGAAAAAAAAGGAAGAAAACAAATAAAATGGCGACTCAGGCGACATCACAATGAGCCTTGAAGCCCTTCCATGGCTTCTTCTTCTTCTTCTTCCTGATACTCGAATTGTGGGAAAATTTGATTCCACACGAATTTCTACACTCACATTTATGATTTCTCCGTCGTTATTGGTGGATCGTACGAGATTCTGACTCCGTCTTCTTCAAGCAGATCTGATCGCCGAATTTGGAAAAATTCTCCTTTTTCCCAGCTGATTTTTTTGTTTCTCTGTTTGTTTTGTTTAATCGGAGATGGAGGCATTGACGGAGCTTTGTGACATTATAGCGCAGAATCCGAAGCAATTCTCGGAGAAATTAGCTTGGATATGTGGTCGATGTCCACAAACGGAATGGCTTCTCGCTGAATCTCCCAGGGTTTCCAAGAGTCATCTCAACGCGGTCTTAGCCGTTGCTCGGATCATTTCTAAGAATCCAGAATCAACCGATAATCGTGCTAAATCCGTCGTCAAGGATTTTCTTAGCGCTGTTCCCGCTTCGTTTCGCCGTTCGTTTTGGCCACATTCGTTTCCTCTGCAGTCCATCTCTTCGTTTTATTGTGATTTCTTAAGCTATTTATCTTGCGCTGCGGATTTGTCACCGGAGTTTGGTACCGAGGTTGCTAGGTTTATAGGGGAGGTTGTTATAGCCGCCACGAGCTGCGGTGAGAGCGACGGTGATCCGTTGATTTCCAAGGCGTTCTTGGTTGCACTCTCTCAGAATTTTCCTTCGATTCTGCAGTCTGATGGTGATAAATTGATAACTATGTTGCTTGATCAGTTTGTTGTGAACCGTGCTCCTGCTTCTCCTAAGGAGCAGCGGCAGCAGAACTCGGGGAACTCTGAAACTTCTTCGTCTCAGGGATCTCCTACTAGTATGAACCGTTATCCCTCGGGTAAAACTGAGGAGTCTAGTCCTGGCTATGAGCTCGCTAGCAATGGGTCCTCTAAGAGTTCCGCGTCTGTTGTGGTGAATGGAGGTAGTATCGTGTGGAAGAGTGGTGTTGATCAGCTGAGTTTCGGATTTAGTGAAGGGAGTGGTGGCTCTAACCCTGTTTTTAGACAGCAAGTGGCTTCTTTTGAGGATGAATCCATTGAGAGCTTGGAGAAGCAAGAGATTGCCTTTAGATTGATAACCCATATTTTGGAGAAAGTCAAAATTGATTCTAAACTTCAGGATCAAGTGAGGTTCATAGCGAAGAGGCAGCTGCAATCCATGTCTGCATTTCTGAAGGTAATGCTTTTCTTGTGGTAATCAAATAGGGTATGTTTCCTAGATTAGGCTCTTTATTTGAAATGCTAGAGACAGTATCTCTTGGCAAAGCATTTGCCGGTCTATAATCTTCATTAGGATTGCTAGGTTGGTATGATTGTGCTTACCTGCTGATTTTGAGTGGAGTATGTATTTCTTAGAAGAGAAGATCACTCTGTTTCTGCCTTCTGTTTTACAGTCAAGAAAGCGAGACTGGAATGAACAAGGCCCAGTTCTTAAAACTAGAGTCAATGTCAAATTATCCGTTTATCAGGCCGCATCCAAAATGAAAATCAAGAGCCTTGTGTCTCTTGAAACAGATGGAAAAACCTCTAAGAGGTTGGTCCTGGAGACTCTTGCATTGCTATTAGATGCTGCAGACGCTTGCTTGACATCTGTCTGGCGGAAAATGAAGGCCTGTGAAGAGCTGTTTGATTCTTTGCTTTCTGGGATCGCGAAGATTGCAGTGGCAAGAGGAGGACAGCCACTTCGTGTGTTGCTAATCCGACTAAAACCACTGGTTCTGGCTGTCTGTGCACAGGTAATTTTGTTTTGCCTTTACTCCTAGAAAAACATGTTCTAATCTGCTGATGGGTATTTTCATAGCAACTGGAGTTCCATAGAAGTGTAGTCAAACACATCATGTCACATCCCCTCAATTGATTTTTTCGTTTTAACTTTTAATTACTGAAACAAGTTTCCATTTATTCCTTATGACTGTTGGAACAGCCGGATTCTTGGGCGAGCAATCAAGGGGCAATGCTTGAGAGCGTATTTAAGACTAGTTGTGAGATTATTGAATCTGGCTGGGCCAAGGACCGAGCTCCAGTGGACACCTTCATTATGGGATTAGCTTCAAGTATTCGCGAAAGAAATGATTATGAAGAACAGGTGACTCTTAACTTACCTAGTCCATAGCTTGTTAATTTGCCTTCCCCGTGTTGAACTGCAATTTCAGCTTTCCAGTAAGGCTCATCTTTCGGTGTCCAGGTTGACAGGGAGAAGCAAGTGCCTGCTGTACAGCTTAATGTCATTCGGCTACTAGCTGATCTCAATGTTGCTGTTAAGAAGCCCGACGTAGCTGACATGATTTTACCACTTTTTATCGAAAGCCTGGAAGAGGGTGATGCTTCAACTCCTAGCTTTTTGCGACTCCAAGTATGGTTCCAAAATCTGCAATGATAGCTAGCTGGTTATTATTAATATCATATATATGTTACTTTCTCGAACTTTGGTTATGATAGAAACTCCTACCATCTATATACTGTTTTGTTTGATTTATGACATATTATTTGTGTGCAGCTTCTTGATGCTATTTCTCGGATTGCAACACTTGGGTTTGAGAAATCTTACCGTGAGACAGTCGTTCTAATGACCAGAAGTTACTTGAGCAAATTATCAAGTGTAGGATCTGTAGAAAGCAAAACATCAGCACCCGAAGCCACAACCGAGCGTGTAGAGGTATATCTCATTTCACACATGGTAATTTGCTTTGTTTCTTTTTGTCTTTCACTTTGACACTGATGCTCACAGGTCCACTTGTGCTGTAGACCCTTCCTGCAGGTTTTCTTACAATTGCCAGTGGCCTTATGGATACAAAATTGCGTTCAGACTATCGCCATCGTTTGCTTTCCTTGTGTTCAGATGTCGGCCTGGCTGCTGAGTCCAAAAGTGGAGGGTAATTATATGATATTAACTTGTTTCAACGTAGTTTCCTTTACTGTCTATGGTTTAGTCTATCTTTGAATTGTTCGTTGTGTGATAAAAATCTTTTAGAATAAAAAATACAAGAAATCTACTGGCAAGAGCTTTTGCTGGCTACTATATGTTTCCAGCAACAACTCATAATTGCATGAATATCTGGCTGACCAACAGTGTCGTGTTCATGCTGTGAACCTAATGATAAATCCAACATCTTCACACTCCGTTTGTCGTAAAAGCTTAGTATAATCAGGAATTATGCAGATAATGTTTCTCCATGTGAAACATTTTTTCCTTCATACTGAATGAGATATTTATCATGTGCTTCATTTCTTCTAGGAGTGGTGTGGATTTCTTAGGGCCTCTTCTTCCTGCAGTGGCGGAAATATGTTCGGATTTTGATCCTACTTTGGATGTGGAACCTTCACTTTTGAAGTTGTTCCGCAATCTTTGGTTTTATATAGCCCTTTTTGGCTTAGCACCCCCTATTTTGAAAGCTCCGACACCAGCAGTGAAGTCAACCTCCAACTCAGTGAGTAGTGCCGGAAGCATGGGTGCAGTTGCTTTGCAAGCTGTGGGAGGGCCATACTTGTGGAATACTCAGTGGGCACTTGCTGTTCAGCGGATTGCTCAGGGCACTCCCCCCCTTGTAAGTCAGTGTAGAAGGTCATCTTCAGAGTTTAATTAGTGGTTCATCGTATAAGCCTTCAAAATACTGAGTCTTACACCCCAGTAGATACTTCTTTAGGAATTCAGTTTTAACTAATTGACCATTGCTCTTCGTAGGTCGTCAGTTCTGTAAAATGGCTTGAAGACGAATTAGAACTTAATGCGCTTCATAATCCTGGTAGTCGTCGAGGAAATGGAAATGAGAAAGTAGCTTCAACCCAGAGACTTGCTCTTTCAACTGCTTTAGGTGGCCGAGTCGATGTGGCAGCGATGAACACCATCTCAGGTGAAACAAACAGGAGGTTATTTATTATATCTGCTAGATTAACTTAGTATCTTAGATACTTAGGTCTTCTATTTTCTTCAAATTCTTGCAGGAGTGAAGGCTACCTATTTGCTTGCTGTTGCTTTTTTGGAGATCATACGTTTTATTAGCAATGGGGGTATCCTTAATGGTGAATCAAGTGTATCTGCGTCTAGAAGTGCCTTCAGTTGTGTCTTTGAATATCTGAAAACTCCAAATCTTACTCCTGCTGTTTCCCAGTGTTTGACGGCAATTGTGCATAGAGCCTTTGAAACAGCAGTCTCATGGCTGGTATGTAAAAGGCCTGATCGTAGTATTTTTGCTTATATTTTGTTAAGGACCTTTTGGTTGCAACTCTAGCCCATTCCGACTTCCCCTTTGTATGGGTTTTGTTTTTTGTGTGCGTGTGTGACGAATACCAGCTCTGCTTCTGTTTTTGCTGCTTCTTCCTTTATATATTTTAACAGGATATGAATGTTATGGAAACTTTCATCTGGTTTCAGGAAGATCGAATCTCTCTTACTGGGAAAGATGCTCGTAATAGGGAACTGACAACGTATGCACATGCATGCTTCCTTATAAAGAGTATGTCACAGAGAGATGAACACATTCGAGATATCTCTGTGAATCTGTTGACTCAGCTACGGGACAAGTTTCCTCAGGTAAAAACAAAAATGGTATATGATTTCATTATATGTAGGTTCACCGTCTCTTAAGTGTGTTGCTTCTCACTTGCTTGCAGTGATTTCATGTGTTATCCATTAATCTTTTTCCAACTTTTTGTTTTTTGTTTTTTTAAATTCTTCCTGAATTACCTTTTCATGTTTTTTCTTTCATCTGATGTCTTACAAATAGTCGAATTTCACATGTCCACTTCCATCAGACATCAGTGGTGTAGTTTGCTTTTTTTTCTTTTAACGGACTTTAATATGTTTTGTAATTTCTGTTTCACTTGCTTCTACCATAGAAATTTTGGTCACGCTCTACTTCGTTCTACTTATTCCCTCTCCATTGTACAGCCATTAGTATGTTTTCTCCTTCTGTAGATTTTCCATTGGTATTTGCCTTCTGTATGTGTGTTGAAGTTCACCTCCAGGAAATGTTTGTCTGCTTTTGCCTTATACTGTTCTCTGGAAAATTTCCCAGGCTTCGTAGATCGGCTAACAGTGAGAAAATGCAGGTGCTCTGGCATTCGTCATGTCTGGATAGTTTGCTGTTTTCTGTTCATGACAATACACCTTCAACTGTTGTCAATGATCCTGCTTGGACTGCTGCTGTTCGATCCTTATACCAGAAAGTTGTTCGAGAATGGATCATAATATCGCTTTCATATGCTCCATGCACTAGTCAGGGCTTGCTCCAGGTTATCTTCTTTTGCCAGATTTTGATGTTTCTGAATTAATTCCTCGGTCCCCTTTCGGATGTGCATTTTGATGACTTTGGTTTCAGCTTGTCATGAGTCTGTATATGGTCACATATTAACTCTGAAAAGTTTTGGACATAGGGGGTTAAGCTGTTGTTTCTCTAGATTTTTTTTTTATGTATATTCCCATTCTATTCCGTGGTTTCTGCTTATATCAAATTGTTCTTGCTGTTCCTTTGAGTTACAATAGAGTTTCACCTTCCTTCTCTTGTTTTTATTATGCACGTCAGGATAAGCTGTGTAAGGCAAATACATGGCAGCGAGCACAAACTACAACCGATGTGGTTTCTCTTCTATCTGAGATAAAGATTGGAACTGGGAAAAATGAAATTTGGTCTGGGATAAGAACTGCAAATATTCCAGCGGTGATGGCTGCAGCAGCTGCAGCATCAGGAGCAAAATTAAAAGTTTCTGAAGCCTTTAACTTGGAGGTACTTGGTACTGGTGTAGTAAGTGCAACAGTAAAGTGTAACCATGCTGGAGAAATTGCTGGCATGCGAAGGTTGTACAACAGTATTGGTGGATTCCAATCTGGCTCAGCGCCTAGTGGTTTTGGTGGTGGCCTTCAAAGATTAATATCTGGGGCATTTTCTCATACACCACAACCAGAGGATGATTCATTTAATGAGATGTTAATTGCGAGGTTTGTGCGTCTCCTTCAGCAATTTGTTAATACTGCTGAAAAAGGTGGCGAAGTGGAGAAGGCTCAATTCCGGGAAACTTGTTCTCAAGCAACTGCACTACTTCTGTCAAACCTGGTAATATTTCTTAACTAAGAACTTAAACTCAATTTCCTTACGTCGGTGGAGGGGAAGGAGCACATGTGTGTGTGTGATATCTACTAGTTGCTGCGTTTGGTAAATTTTAATCTCTTATTGTTGCGCCAGGGTGGTGAGTCGAAGACAAATGTGGAAGGGTTTTCTCAATTGCTGCGTCTCCTGTGTTGGTGTCCAGCATATATATCTACTCCAGATGCTATGGAAACTGGAATTTTTATTTGGACCTGGTTGGTTTCTGCTGCTCCTCAACTGGTATCTCTTGTCCTTGCCGAGCTTGTTGATGCATGGATATGGACAATTGATACCAAGCGGGGACTCTTTGCATCTGATGTGCGATACTCTGGCCCGGCTGCAAAATTAAGGCCGCAGCTTGCCCCTGGGGAACCAGAAGATCAACCTGAAAGTGATCCTGTTGACCAAATAGTCGCTCACAGATTGTGGCTTGGGTTTTTGATAGATCGTTTTGAGGTCAGGATTTTGTTCTCGTTATTTATTTATTTTTCTAGTGAGGGAGCTCATATAGGTGATTTACCTCATTTCATCGTGGTCTTTGGTTAAGTCTATCTATAGTGTTCTTATGATCTTAGTTGAATTGATATCACTGTTCTGTCAATCATTATTAATTGTGGCCTCAAAATAAATTCGGTTCACTTGGGAATTTTCTAATTGATCATTGAGGAAGCAGATAAGGTGTATTTGGATAGCTTTCTTATCACCACAATGCTTCTTTAGGTCGTTCGACATAATAGTGCGGAGCAACTCTTGCTACTAGGTCGGATGCTACAACGGAGTACGGACCTTGACTGGTGCTTTACTCGCCACCCTGCAGCTTCTGGTACCTTTTTTTCTTTGATGCTCCTTGGACTGAAGTTCTGTTCATGCCAAACACAAGGCAACATGCAGAAATTTAGATCTGGACTCCAACTATTGGAAGATCGAATCTACAGGTGACTTTTTGCTAAATCCCCTACCTTTTTCGGTTGCACCATGCATTTTTTTTACACTTTCTACGTGGACGTTTCTCAGCCCACATCTATGTTTTGACAGAACAAATTTGATTAATTTTGTTTCTTTCCTTATTGACTATTTACTAATCATGTTCAAATAGGATCCCTTAGTGTTTTCTCACCTGTAGGATTTAACATGAATTGGCATTGCACAACACATTGTACTGTTTGCTATGTAAATAGCTATATCATAGGCTGAGAACAAACTGGAACTATATATATTTTAAGCTGTATGTTATCTTAGCCCTCCAAGATGGCATTTTCTGGAGTCTTCAAATTACTTAAATAATGGTGTTTGGGTCAGTTTTATTCTCGGTATACCTTTCTTTTATTTTTGCGCATGGCTATAAGAAAACAATGTCTTTTTTACATGTTCCAGGACTTCTTTAGGCTGGTTTGCTCATCAGCCCGAGTGGTATGATGTAAATATTCCAAATTTTTGTCAAAGCGAGGCTCTATCTGTTTCAGTTTTTGTTCACTTTTTATCGAACGAGCTATCAGATTCAAGTCAATCTGATGCCAAAGGAAAGCCTCGTGAAAGCGTGAACTTGATTGATGTGGTACGATAACTATCTGTGGTTTTTACTACCCCTGGCACATTATTTGACTGCAAATCATGATATTTGTGCTGCGTGTCTACAGACTGACCAGTATCATCCCGTCTGGGGTGAGATGGAAAACTACACTGTGGGAAAAGAAAAAAGAAAACAGCTGCTTCTAATGCTATGCCAGCATGAAGCTGATAGGCTTGATGTTTGGGCGCAACCTATTAGTTCAAAGTAACTTAACTTTCTTTTTTATCACGCTTTCAGTTCTCATTAGTATTATTTAATGTACAACGTTGATATTCACTATTCCAAGTGGCAATGTATTTACAGGGACAGTCCATATTCGCGGCTGAAAATAAGCTCGGAAAAATGGATCGAACATGCTAAAACCGCCTTTGCAGTGGACCCCCGCATTGCTTTATCAGTCGCCTCAAGATTTCCTGCAAATGCTGCTGTAAAATCTGAGGTCACTCAGCTGGTTCAGGTATGATTTTATGGAGGCGACTTCTTCTTAGTGTCTAGAAAGACAGATTTCTTACATTGTTTTTGGTTTGAGAGGGATAGATAATTTACATCTGGTATTAAGTTTTTAAAAAGCTGGTGTTGCACCATCCGCAAAACTAGTGACGCATGATGCAGATAGAACTAAGTGAGTTATGGTACTATTAATAATTTATAAGAAAGACTAGAATTATATGTTGAGACTCAGATCGGTAAGATTGTACATGCCTTGGACCTCTTGATATATTAAAAATGCAATTTATGTCATGGCTATAACTTTATTTATTTTTCGACTGCCGTCAAATGAGCTGTTTTCTCGTTGGTGTTCTTTCTTGCAGACAAACATAGTGGATCTTCGCACAATTCCGGAGGCGTTGCCCTATTTTGTAACACCCAAAAATGTTGAAGAGAACTCAGTGCTGCTGCAGCAGCTACCACACTGGGCTGCGTGTTCAATCACCCAGGCTCTTGAGTTCCTCACTCCTGCTTATAAGGGACACCCACGCGTCATGGCATATGTCCTAAGGGTTCTAGAGTCCTACCCTCCTGAGCGAGTTACATTTTTCATGCCGCAATTGGTGCAGTCGCTGCGGTATGATGATGGGGTAAGTCTTATCAGGAAAAACTATATGAATCTATCATTTGGCTTGTGCTAATTAATTTTAGCAAGGGGACATCTTTATATGTGATTTTCTACTGCAGTCTATTTCAGTTTATATATATGCTCTTCTTTCGTATTATCATGAGTAAAATGCTGCATTTTGTGTACTGCAGTGTTTTCTAAAACTTATTTAACCTTGGTTCCTTAAAAGTGGAATTACCAGCCCATAAGACCTTTCGTTCTTGGTCTTTTTATATAAGCAACATTTTTTCCTATTTTATAACTAGTATTGGATAATCAGTCTCACATTTTTCAAAAACATGTCAAATTATTCTTGAGGGTGGGTCCTTCGGTTGCTTAAGATTTTTCTGGTCACAACTTTATGTTTAAACCCTACAAAAAGTTGCACTTCTACTGAGGTGGATGTTGTGTGATGCTTTACTGAGTTCCTTTTCCTGGTTCCTAAGATGTTTAACAATTTGATTCCTTTGGGAATGCAGAGGCTGGTGGAAGGGTATCTTCTTAGAGCTGCTCAAAGAAGCGACATATTTGCCCATATTCTCATTTGGCATTTGCAGGTAAGTTTTAACTCAAATAATTCAAGATCGTAATTCTGCTTGAAACCTCTTAAAATTTTGTTAACTTTCAAGTCTTTTTTTTCTAATGCTAGGGTGAGTCTGTTCAGGAAACACCAAAGGATGGTACTGTTGATAAGGTTTGCCCAATATTATACTTCTTTTGCTTATATTTTCATTGGTGTTAGTTTTATGTGGTGTACTAATGTTTGGCTAGAGAGTAGTTATGTTATTACTGATTTGTGGCTCAACCTTTCAAAACATTGAAAATCATTGTCATCTAATACAATGTGCAATTATCAGATAAAGGTTATTCTTAATTGGTATGCAGTACTGAACATATCCTTGGTTTGGCATGTTGACCGCTGGTTAGAAGCACATGACTCCAAGATCTTAAAAATGTGTTTCATGACTGCTTGTAGTTCTGTATTGGCCTGAGTTTATTCTTGGAAATTATCCTTGGACAAAAGATGTAGTGAGACAGAGAGTAGGCTGTTACCTATAGATAGCGGTAGAAACATCGTTCTGTAACGCTTTGGACTGGTTGGGTGTAAAAATCAGAGTTCACCTGTTGTTTCTGTAATGTTTCAGAATGCAGCATTCCAAGAAATTTTGCCAGAGGTTCGGCAGCATATCATTGATGGTTTCAGTCCCGATGCCTTGGACATCTTCACTAGAGAGTTTGACTTCTTCGACAAGGTTACCTCTATTTCTGGGGTGCTATTTCCTCTTCCGAAGGAAGAACGTAGAGCCGGTATCAGGAGGTAGAATTTTAACTTATTAAAATACTGATATGTCTGCTTATGTTATACGCAAGTTAAACTAATACTTTGTTACAGGGAGTTAGAGAAAATTGAAATGCAGGGAGATGACCTTTATTTGCCAACTGCTCCTAGCAAGCTTGTTAGGGGTATCCGTGTCGACAGTGGAATACCCTTACAATCAGCTGCCAAAGTCCCTATTATGATAACTTTTAATGTTGTTGATCGTGATGGTGACCACAATGATGTAAAACCACAGGCTTGCATTTTCAAGGTAAGCTTTCTCACAAATTTTTATATACTATCTCAAAATTTGTAGCTCTACTTTAAATACTCTACTGTAATGAAGTTTTACTTCGTGCTGTTCCACTTGTTAAGCCAGACAAGCGTGGCCATTAGATTTAGACAAATTATATGCTGAACCAGTTGGTATTTTTCTGTGAGCCTGATTCTCTCTTGTATTTAAGGTTGGAGATGATTGTCGGCAAGATGTTCTTGCCCTTCAAGTGATATCTCTTCTTAGAGACATATTTCAAGCAGTTGGTCTTAATCTCTATCTTTTCCCATACGGAGTACTCCCAACTGGTGCTGAGAGGGGCATAATTGAGGTAGAACTCTTTTCTTTGTTCTCCAAGAACCGCGTAAATGCTATCTGCAAATTTGATCATGAGTGGTTTATAAAATTATATACTTAAAAGGTCGATTCATGGCAGGAAAAGTTTACAAGTCATCAGCATTTCTCAATCCAAAATTTCAACTCATTTCCTCTGATGGTATCTGAATGTTAATGAATGGTTTTATATCTCTTGTTTTCCTTATATAACAGGTGGTGCCTAATACACGAAGCAGAAGTCAAATGGGTGAAACAACCGATGGGGGTTTGTATGAGATTTTTCAACAAGACTATGGACCTGTTGGCTCAACTACTTTTGAGACGGCACGAGAGAACTTCCTCATAAGCAGTGCCGGTTATGCTGTCGCGAGTCTTTTACTCCAGCCCAAAGACAGACATAACGGAAATCTCCTCTTTGACGAGTATGTTTCCTATTTTTTCGCTTTCCTTTCATTCTATTTAGTTGTGTAATGAAAAAAAAAAAAAAAAAAACCAAAACTCTCTATAGACAGTGTAGTAGAGAAAAATTTGGAAAAATAACAGATATACTCTGCCATGTGTTTTGCTAATGCAGCGCGGGAAGACTTGTCCACATTGACTTTGGTTTCATTTTGGAAACATCACCTGGTGGAAACATGCGGTTCGAGAGTGCTCATTTCAAACTGAGCCACGAAATGACTCAGTTGCTAGACCCCTCAGGTGTTATGAAGAGCAAAACATGGCATCAATTTGTGAGGTAAATTTCAAAAACCCTTTCTCCAACTTCTCTTTAAAAAGCAATTTTGGTTCTGAGAGATTAATTCGGTTTGTTTCTGCATAAAAAAGCTTGTGCGTTAAGGGATACTTAGCTGCTCGCCGATACATGGACGGAATCATCAGCACGGTGCAAATGATGCTAGACAGTGGATTGCCTTGCTTTAGCAGAGGGGATCCAATTGGTAACCTTAGGAAAAGATTCCACCCAGAGATGAGCGAACGTGAAGCTGCACACTTCATGATTCATGTCTGCACCGATGCATATAACAAGTGGACAACTGCTGGTTACGACTTGATTCAGTATTTGCAACAAGGCATCGAAAAGTGAAAAAAGTTGCATAATTTGCAGGTAAAAATCTTTAAATCATCAGAACTAATTGTCATTTACGTGTTTGCTAATTTTTTTGTTCCTTCTCCTCCCGATTGTTTGTTTTCTTATCTCTTTCGTATTTCTCTTGGTAAAGGTAGTTATTTCAGTTGAGAGGAACTTGAGAGTTTCCTTTCTGTTTTGTTTATTCTCATAGGGTGCTCTTGTGTTTTGAGGATTTTCGATAACATATGGTGAAAGCGATAATGTTATATGATCCCTAATGTGTCTTCTTTGCCACGACAATGGTTCAAAACTTCAAATGATCTTTATACTATTTTCCTCATGTTGTATTTTGCTTTTTGTAACACATTAGTTTTTGAGTATAACATCCGCGAAAACAAACTCCTTAACTACAGTTTGCCACCCATTTGTTTGCAAGTGATGTCATTTCCAGAAAAAAAACCCTTGGTTTTCCCACCTTTCTTTCTTAGCATAATCTGAGATCGATCCGGGGATTAACAAAGCCACAGGAGACGTGCAGCTTGCATGTCCCATAAAATATTGGGAAATTGCACTCAATAACTAGTTTTTGAGTCAAAATTAATTTTGTTCAAACCCAATTTT
>OVAP01000289.1:7303-41525 GCA_900406295.1 Aurinia saxatilis | reverse complement strand
TATTGAAGTTTAGGGTCAAGAATGGGCCTTGTCATGGCCCATCACCATCAACAAGGTTTAGTACAAAGACCACCTTCAACGAGTGGAAGGACTTCCGATTTTGCTGAGGAAGTTGCCGTAAGAAAAAAAGACTATCTTTGTTGCTCAACTCTCTAACAACCTTTGAATAACAAGTATCTTGAGAATCTTCAAAAATGTTGGAGAAGTTGTTCGTGTTCGAGTTGTTGTAGACCACTGGGGTGAGCATGTGGGCTGTTTCTCTGTTGAGTTGGCTACTGCTAACGAAGCAAAGAAGGCGGTGAAATATAAGGATGGTCTTAAGTTTTTTGTTAACGTGTCTGAGATAGATCGTCCATATCCTTTCCAACCCAGATACAACCAACTTGCAGACTTAGCCGAGAAGCTTTGGTATGAAGACAAACTTCTACGAAAACATCTTCTTAAGAGGAGCAAACCGAGTAATGGGATGGGACAGTTCAAGGGTAAAAAGACTACATTCTCTGACAAGGAGTGATAGAAGAAGATGTAGCAGCTCTTTGGTGGTTTTAGCTTGTGATACATGCATATCTCTTAAGTTATAAAATCTGTAATGTGAGATTTATTCGGCAATGGTTTGACACCACCGTCCTAGGATGCTTCTCTTTAATCGCTCAATACAATGCTCTCTGTATTGTAGGGCACACACTGGTCGGCTTGTGTACTAATTGCACCGAATTATGTTTTTTCACCTAAATTTTGGCCCCAAAAAAAAATTCACAAGCGTTGAGAAAATGCTGATGGTGATCAACTGATGATTGCTTTACTCATTAGTACCCTGAAGGACAAATTAAGGTTTAGAAAGCTATTTAAGTGAAAAGATAAAATGTTAGTCAAGCTAGGGTTAAGTTTTACTATTGGATGATGTACTCGTATTGGAATATACTTAGCAAAGCAATCTCGGATCTAGAACGTCAAATTTTTTGAAGAAAATGCTTGAGGCAACTGATTTTCCTTTAGGCCATCGAGAATCAAGATGACCGAAAACCTTAGAAAAATGTCTGTAAAGTTTACATATCAAAATCATGTGATTAAGCAGTTAAATGCAATGCACTTGCAGGGGACCAGAGGCCGAATGAAAACCAACCAAGAAGCCAAGGGAGCATCACTCTCCTCCATCTCCTAACAAACAATCTTCATCTCTTACAATTATTTAAATTCGCATTCAATATATTATTGCACCTCATCTTGTCTTAAGGTAAGCTTGAATCGTATATACTGTATATTGTAATGTCAGAAACCTTTTTTTTTTTTTCTGAAGAAACATTTTGTAGCTTGTTTATACTATTACACAGTACAACTTATGCGATCTTATTCCTAATACATTATATTTTCACTTTCTTGACTCAAAAAGCAGAGTAAGACATCTCTTGTGGCAGACTAAACCGAACCTGTGAAGTCTGTGAACGAACCGCTAAACCGTGCCAGCAAATTCCTCCTCTACAGCTATGATGACTCTCTCTGCTGCAGCGGTTGTACCGCGAGATTGCCTCTGCCGCTCTTCTTGACACATCCCAAGCAAGCGTCACAACCAGTATGGCCACCACCACTGTAATGGACAAAATAACCAAAACTCCGGCTCCGAAGTTACTACCAGAGACCAAACTGTATGCCTTGATAACCAAAATCACCGCCACGTAGACCATGGTGAGGTTTGCGAGCAATGCATCGGCTAATGCCATCAGACTTCTTAGAAGGTAAGACGGCAGCGAAGAACAATTCTTGGGTCACACGGTGGAGAAAACAGAGAAAAAGAAGAAGAAGGAAGCGAAAGATTATGGTAGATGGTGTTCTGGTAAAGACTAAAAGTCATACATTAATTATGGAGAATTAGGAAACTAGGCTTGGTTTGCATTTGTGGTTCATTTCAACTGAAGAGTAAAAAATCACATTCACGTGTCGAGAACTGGTCATATTCGTCCCCACCCAATCTTCCTCAATCCTAAGTCCTATTTATTTCAATGTGCCTACTTATTTCTCCTCTATGGTGACAGATAGCTCCACAACTCACATGGCTGTGATTAAGTACTCTGCATCTAAATATACGGAATGTAGAGTACATGTAAAAATAAATGTACCAAAAGTTTTAATAGCAAATGAAAAATGGATATATAATCCTCAAGAGGAGACTCAAAATGTTGCAATTATCAAGATTCAAGAACCTGGAAAAGAGATGAGTAGAAGAATGGCTTCAACGGCTTTTCTTCTTTGTTTCGACCTTGTGAGAAGCAGAAGAAGAAGGAGACGCTGCACAGATCTTTTTCCAGCAACGGTAAGAAATGAGTGAAGGAATCAAGACCCACCATCCGTTAGCTCCAATGTAGTATGAGTAATAGTAGAATGAGTTTGTAGCAAAGTTGTCTCCTTCCAAGATTGCAGTAATGAAATAGACCAAACATCCGTAGAGCTGACCAAGCGAAATCGCTAGCTGAAGCACGTAGCTATACGACTTCCCTTTAGCAATCGCATACCTATTCATATCCAACACAAAATTCAACTACCTTAGTTCAAAAAAACCGAGAGTCAACCGAAAATATGATCAGTTTATTTAAACTTACACAGCTAAAAGAGAAGCAGGGCCTTCTATAACAGCAGTGATTCCTTCAACAGCTATAACCGCAGAGTCTCTACCTACGTATCTCGAATCACCTTTGCTGTATTCTTTCCCTACAAAAGTGGCTTTACTCATTGTCCAGTTCCACAAAAACAACACACACTATAGGAGGAAGATGATTAAAGACACTTACAGACTTCAGCAAGATAACAAGAAGTGTTGTCTTTGAAAAACTCAGGGACGAAAACGAAGTAGCCTTCAAGAACCATGTGAGTCAAACCAGTGAATGCCCACCAACACATTAACAATTTGTCAAGCTTCGCTTTCTTCCTCCCTAAACCATTTACCATTTAATTATTAAAATTCTCAAAGTCAATTTTGTTCACTAGACTACTCCAAATCTGTACAATTCAAAACTTAATTCTAAGAAGGATGGAATTGGAATTTACCGAAGAGAAGCCAGACGAAGGAGACGACGAAGAGGGAAGCAGAGAGGTAGATAGTGAGGATGGTGGACATGGACATTGAGATCGGAACATATCCAGGGAGTTTCAGATCTCTGGGAATGTACGGATGTGGTGGTGAATCTTCCATCTCTTTTTTAGTCTTTCTGAGTTGTGTCTGAGGAGGAACCAAAGAGGTTGTGTTGTGTTGTGTGTTTTTTTGGTCAAACACCCAACGTGAGTAGTAGTTGTGTAGCTTTTAGATCTGAATGCCATCATCGATCCAACTACTAGTTTTTTCTTCCGTTACATTTTTTTTTTCTTCCGTTACGATACTTTGATGTTTTAAGACTATATATTTCGTATGAGAGGAATGTACAACAACGTCAGGATGGCCGAGTGGTCTAAGGCGCCTGACTCAAGTTCAGGTCTCGCAAGAGGCGTGGGTTCAAATCCCACTTCTGACAATTTTATTTCATTCTTTTTTTGGCCTGATATCTTTCCTAGTAGTTGGCCAACCACTCTATTGGAATTTTCTGGCGACTCTTCACCGTATCTGGTATATTATAAGCTAATAGTAATATGTAATAACCACACATTTTGATATACATCATATATATATATATTATACTGTTATACATATTGGGAAAGAATAATAATACATGCATATATATGGTTATAAATGAACAAATCTATTTCATTCAATTCCACCTTAATCCTAATTCCTAAACGCGAGGCACCTTCGTAAATCTTGAGTGGACAAACTTTTGAAAACAATGAACCAATCCAAACGTGATCAGATCGGTCGGACAAGAAATTAAAAGACACTTAAACATATCATGTCTGGACTCTGGTCAGAAGAACGGCCACATCCAACAAAACCCAACCAAGAGAGCGACCACGATTGCACGTGAGACATAGTGGCATGTCAATGGTGTACCACTGCTTTCGTCCAAAGCACCTTCGTAGACCATCGGTGACAACGTCGTACTTCCAGAGTTTGGACTAGTCGTCATCGTCTCTAGGCTTTTTTCCTCGGATGATTTTAGACTGTAAATGAGAAGAAAGAAGTGAATGATGAGATGATAAAAAGGATGTAGATTATACAACAAGCAAAAGACCATCACACGTACGTATTCAGCTACAATGACCATCACAAAGTCAGCATTTCTGACCGAAACGAAAGTTGTAAAGGGTATTTACGGAATTTGACCTGGTGTTGGGAGAAGGACAGAAAGTGATGACGTAGTTGGGAGATTTAGCACACGTGAAAGTACTCGTCTTATCGTCATACGCATAGCTATAAGCGCGTGGGCACGCACTCTTAAACACCCTCGAGTACGTCGACGGCTTACACGTGTCAGGCGACCCAAACGCGCCGCTACAACAATACTCCGGCTTCCCAAACGCTTCACACGCGCTTCTACACCCCATCGCCACCCTCAGCTCCGACGGACACTTACTATTCAAATCAACATCACAGCCCGTGCTGTTACAGTTCTGACCGGAGCCGCCTTGTGGAACCACCAGCATCTGTACATTGTACCCGTCGACCAAGCTTACGTCGTAGAAATCTAGACCTCCCGAACCGTCGAGAGTGAATTCAGCTAGTGTAGCCGGAGGAGCGGCTCCGGTACCGGAGCATTCTAGTTTTCCGGAGCCGCAGTCTCCGGTGAGGCATGTGAATTTACCGGTGGAGTCGGTGGAACAGTGTGTTCTGCCCCAGAAACGACCTCCCCATGAAGACGGCGCGTCGATTGTACGCGTCTCGTCTTTGTGGAGGACGAAGCCTGTGGTTGGTAATGGTGTGACTCCGGCGTTGGAGAGTGTTCCTGGCCACACTGTGTATTCGCATTTGTTCGTTATTGTGAAGCTCCTCGACATAACTCCTGAGATATAAACATAAAGTAAGAAGTTTTATGAAATTTTTTAGACAAGTAATACGAGATTCTTACCGGACATAAACAGATTCGATACGATGAAGAAGAAGAAGATCAATGCCATGCTTATTATGTTTAATGATTTACTTATTCTTCTTCTGGAGCGAAACAGAGG
This sequence comes from Aurinia saxatilis, assembly GCA_900406295.1. Lineage (NCBI taxonomy): Eukaryota > Viridiplantae > Streptophyta > Magnoliopsida > Brassicales > Brassicaceae > Aurinia > Aurinia saxatilis. Next base: position 36,437 of record OVAP01000289.1, on the reverse strand, counting down.
AAGGAGGGTTCTGTTTGATGATCTTTTGATTGGCTATAATCAAGTTCTGATCATGTGGAATCTGATTTACCCGTTGTGATACTGACAAACGTTAAGCATGCTAGATTTCTCATTTTGGTCGGCTTCAACAAAAAATCTCAACCATACTATTGAAATATCTTCGATGGAGATGAACTAAGTCTAACCCAAAATCAACTACTTGTTTGAATTTATGTAGTAGAATTTCATTTGAACATGTATATCTATGAGAGGGATATTATCAGAGAGGATTGGTTATCTACCATCATATAGAGTCTAGTTGTTTTTCGTTTCTTATCAATTAAAGAAATGAAAATCCGACATTTTCTTCAGATACGTATCTGGTCTACCAATGTATCATTTCACTTAAGTAGAACTAGATAAGGGCAAGAGATGAATGATAAGATTAAAGAACACCCCCTTTTAGTGTAAATATATCTAAAAAAACTTGTTTCAAATTACAGATATTTTGGATGCCCAAAATTACACTTTTTGTTCCACTATACTTGCCACCAGAATGTTAAAAGACACTTAAAATCAGTATACTTCAACGTTCCATTGCTCTGCCTTCTTCAACTGCTTCTTGTAATCAAACCAGTCAATACCTACAAAAGAAAGCCATCATAAGAACCATAAGTCTTTAATAACTTTGGATCCTACAATTAGAATGCTGTTCATATGCTGTGTTTACCGTCATTAGCAGCCAATGAGACCATAATGTCATCGATTCCTTTCTCCATGCCCTTAAGCCCACACATGTAGACAAAAGTGTTGTCTTTCTTCAACAGTTCCCATAATTCAGCTGCGTATTCCGCCATTCTGGTCTGGATATACATTTTCTCTCCTTTCTCGTTTGATTGTTCTCTGCTTATTGCGTAATCCACCCTGAAGTTCTCAGGGGCCTTTGCTTTCATCTTATCAAACTCCTGAATTTCAATCCCACAGTAACAAAAAAAGGAATTAGTTTATTTTGAACGGTAAGGGTTCGAGAAACTATAAGAAGAAACCAGAAAAAGAATTTGTGTGTGTACCTCTTGGTAGAGCAGTGAGCTAGTGGTTGGTACACCCAAGAACAACCAAGCTAAGCCATTAAACTGCATGACAATGATTGCAAAGACCAAAGATGTAAGATTTCGATATATAATTTGGTCATCGAAAAGCTTACTGACCACAGCATTCGCTCACCTTGTAGTCATCATGTTTCTCAAAGAACATTTTCCATAAGAAAGACCGGAAAGGAGCAATTCCTGTCCCTGTGGCAAGCTGTGGTGTTCATCAAGAAAAAAGGATTGTGTTAGCTACTACCTACTAATAATGTTCAAGAAACATAACTTATAAAGGTCTAAAATATAAGCAAGTCAAGATACTTGAGGTTCAGGGTATAGACCATAATAACAGTGGCGTTTGGATCCTTTGGCATAAGCATTTCTTTTCCTACGGGACCAGTAAGCTTAACATCACTTCCGGGTTTCAAGTCACCTGAATAATTAAAAATGATGAAAAACTCAAAACTCGAATAACAGGTGGAGAAGTTCAAGGAAAAAACAAGTACTTACACAAGAAATTTGAGCAAACTCCTTTAACTTCCTCTCCTGCATCATTAGTATAGACGAGCCTTTTCACACACAAAGAAACCTGCAAGAACTTGTTCATTGACTTAACTAGACAAAGCAAACTGCATTTTTCTCGTAAATTTTGGTAAGGAAATGGTTCATTACTGTTTCAGAATTGCCGAGATCTCCAAGAGCACTGCTTGCAATCGAGTAAAGTCTGACCTTGTGAGGCTTACCATTCTTGTCAATTCCCTCTGGAATCACACCAACAGATTGTCCTTCTCTGTACGGGATTTCTCCTATCGAAGACACACAAAGACTAGTTCAGTTCACCATCAAGAAACGAATCAAACATAGAACTATAAAGTAGGTAAGGGAGAATCCCAACCTTCATGGCTGAAAACCATATGCCAGGTCTCTCCGGGAGCATCATCGGCTGTGATTTTAGTGTTAAGAAGGCATTTTCCAGTGTAAGGCTCCTTTGGTCTGTACTTGTTAGTAATCACACCTTCCTCATTCTTCTTAGACTCTTTCTCTACCTTCTTCACAGGGGTATCTGTAGTGATCTGAGCTCTTATGGAAACCACTCTTTTACCTGTCACAACATTGTTGCCCTTGTAGAACAAAGCACCCTTTTAAACAAACAACAACAACAAAACCAGAGAGAGATAATCAAAATCCCATCAAACACCAAATGAAACACAATACATTGATCTTCCAAAAGTTGAGATTTATGGGCATATATAAAAAAACTGACTCATAATATTAGAGTACAGAAGCTACTTATCCAAAGTTCCAAACTTTACTCAACAACAAACCAGAGAACTAATCAAGATCATATTAATAACCAGATGAATATAGTAGTACAGTAATCTTCCAAAAACAACCATTTTGGGGGCATGTTTGAGAAATCATCAATCAATTCTTCCTAATGTTGATGCATGTGTGTCCTAGTTCTAAACTTTACTGAAGATTAGTAGCAAAACATTAAAAGTAGAGAATCTAAAGTACACAACTTTTTCTTGTATTGATCACCATTCCACTTGAGGGTGACTTAAACGTACCTTAGTGAACCTGATCCGCTCAGGAGCAATGGCAGAGCTCGAAGTTCGAAGGGAAGAAGAGTTGGAAGATGTGAGAGAAACAGAAGCATTCAAAGTAGTAGCCATTGTTCAGAAAATGAAATGAAGGTGGGAGAAAAAAATCAAGGGAGTATAAAAGGGAAACAGAAGAAGAAAGATAAGAGAAGGATGAGAAGAAGACATTTGTGTGTTTTGGGTGGATGAGGTTTGAAGAAGAGAGAGTATCTTCGTTTCATCAAAGTTGTGGTTATGGTTATTTGACCAGAACCTATATGCTATATACTATCTCTTTTGGCTTTTACCTTAAATATCTTTACACCAACATGAGTATTTTTGGTTCATGAGTTCTATAAGTACCAATTAGTAAATTAAATTTCCATTGAATACAATTTTCTTTTTTTTTTGGTTCGATCTGTATGTGTGACTCAACACTACCGTACCAAGTTGTCAGATTATATTAAAACCGAACCGGATTGACACTTTTTTTACTCAAGCACGTGCAGAGATACGAGTGCCACGCAGGTGATTGTGTCAAGAGAGGAAAACTATTGGTAGAGCATGTGCCTTATTTCTATTTTGTTCAACATCAATAACATTCATCAAGTAAAGTTTTACACAATTTTGTTCCCAGTCTACATCATATCTAATCTAATTTGTTAATATAGTATAAAGCTTAGGTACATACGGTGCAGGCTAGTCCTCTAGGCATAAGCAGAGGCAGAACTCACTGTGGAGAACTCAATTTGGTACCATAAAACAAAAGTTACGAACATAATTCTAAAAAGAACATATATTGACTTATCGGGTCGAGAGTGTAAACCAATCCTCTAGGCCTAGGACAGCTTTTACAAAGTCATTTGAATCAGAACAAATAAAAATGTTTATTAGCAATTTTTCTAGTCACTTTCCTCCGTTTCGGTAATGACTTAATTAAGTTGGTATTAGAATATCTCAAATGTTCAATATCGCTAGTTTGAGCAATGACACACTAATATATAAGATCATGGGTCAATTCACTTATTGCCAATTGATTTTGAGTTGGAAATCCATGATTCCTAATAGTTGATTCATGTATATCAGTAATTTTTCTTGTCACAAACTTGAAATTACGTGAGTACGTACACACAATATATCTCGGGTTTTGATGATTCCAACGAAATGTTGACACCAATCCAATGAGAACTAATCTTCAGTTAGTTAGTTAAGAGGGGTGATAGAGATTTTTCTCTGTAATATATAGTGGCTCAACTGATCAAATTTTATCCTCTTATGTTCTTTAAATCCATGGACACTCCTTAAAGTCCATTAACAATGCATCCCATCTAATCCAAATTCGCTTCAGTATTCATATGGAGATTAAGATACAAATACAAATAACAGATTCAAACTTTAAACTATAATCCCAAACCTAGACAATAGCTCGACCTTTCAACTTCAAAATCAACAACCTTTATTCTCTTTTGTGCATCATACCTAAATAAAACCAATCGAAAATGAGAATTAATAAATATATCTAGAAATCAAAATATATAAGAGAAGAGTTTAACAAAACATACATACGCATTTTCGAACACGAAATATCAATAGAATCTTTAAATACTAATTTGAATTTACAACCTTGTCAATAATTCATTAATTTGCACTAATACGTGATACAGTTGTCGACACTCGCACAAACACAAGCCAATCATTAAACTACAAATACAGGTCTATCAATGCATAATTGTTTAAGTTGTTATTTGTAATACTCCGCTAATTATATAATTTGTATCAAATATAGTTACCGTACCAGTTACTTTAGTTGCACTGCTCTTACGATTTATTTTAAGCTGTCCACACACACGAGATTATGTGAGATTAAAAGAAAAGACTAACTGAGATTTTTTTTCTTTTTTTCTTACACAGATTATAGATTAATGCCCATTTCCTCCAGCCGGCCCTGAATGACTGTGGTGTACTGCGCCTTTTCTCCCTTTTATTTCTTTCCAGCCAACAGAAAATAAATATATAACTAAAAAAATTGAATATCTATAATAAAAATTGAAATTATGTTGCTCGAAAAGTATATATACATTTTTTTTTCAGAATTAGAAACTTACGTGTATATGGGGACTCATATCGTGCTTGGAACAAATGTGTATTTGATGATACAGATAATAAAATGAATATCAAAGTTACTACCCAAATCACAGCTAATTTATACATCTTTTCTTCTTCTTCTTTTGTTGTGAGTAAAATTGAATTTCATTATGTAAGTCCGTGTATATATAGAGGTAGACATGACCTGAGACTGTGCAGGTTGCTTCATTATTTTTTCTGTTCTAGTCTGAACGGAGGAAATAGAGAAACTAAATATTCAAAACATTACTCTTTTTTTAATCAGAATTTCATCCGATTGTTTTCTCAATCTTATATCAATGAAAGCAAATATGTTTGAAAAGGAATTATATATCATTCGTTTGACTTTGACTTTCTTAGTCTACTATTAACGAGTCCAACATTCTTATTTTATGTTAAATTCTATGAACGTCACAAATTAATATGATCATGGATAACAAAAACTTATGTCACTGAATAAAACACGCTAAAGAGTTGCATTTGTAAAATGTAAACAGTAAACACCGTTGCATTTGTAAACGTAAAACAAATTTAATGTTGTTTGTATGTGTATAAACTCAAGTTAGAATCAGTCGTTACATGGATTAAAAAGATTTCTAGTCAACCTGAACATAAAAGATAGGAAGATTTCGGAGAGACTAAGAGGGTTTAGAAGGGATAACAAACTTTGTTGATACAAAAAGTGTTGAATCGGTGGGATTATGGTGGAAAAACTAATGCTAGAGCGTATGCCATCAAGTAAAGTTTTACACAATCTTCTTCCATGTCTACCTCTTATTAAGACAATACATTAACAAAGTAATTACACAATTTTGTTCCAAGTCCACATCATACTTAACCCAATTTGATACCAATGTAAGAGCTATAATCTCAATATAGGTAATTCCTAAAATAAAGTTGGTTCGTGTATTTGTAACTTCAAAATTCAGAATCTTGAAATTACATTACTAGACAATTTCAATTGGTTCATACGCAATAATGAGTCCATTCCAATTAGAGCTTCCAGTTCACAATCTTCAATTAGTTATTTTATTAAGAGAAAAAGCAGAGCTTGGGGGTAAATATATAGGTGAGATTGCTCAAAATTTCTTACTTTTCTGGTCATTAATCAGTCGACATCTCCTAAAAGGTCCAAATAACAATGTATCCCATCTAATCCAGATTCACTTCAGTATTCTATATGGAGCTACAGAGCAATCAAAACGAATTCGATAAATTTCTTTATAAAACACATAAAATCGAAAGAAAGAGGAGATTGTGGGTTGAAGAAAGTTTAATCATCAGAGAAAAGCGATCGGTGCATCAAATAACACATAGTCTCAGACGACCGTCGTGAGAATTTTAGATCAAATCTCATCACTTGAATTCTACTTTCTCCCCTACAAAACTCAATTTCTTTGCAAGATAAACGAAAAACACAAAAAGTGAAAGCTATAACGAAAAATACAAAACCGAACAGAGATGTATAGAACCCAAGTTGCTTAGCCGTCGTCGTTAACGATTAAGAAGACTAGATTGCTTTTATAGGACGAGCCTAGAGTTTAGGGTTTCCGTACTGATACGTCATATTAATGGGCTCGTAGTCATTTTTGGCCCATTTATTATTGGATCGAGTTCTGAATTTGAAAAGCCTTGCATAAATATATTTCTTGCTTAATAAGCAAAAGTTATAAAAAAACCCTTCTCTTTAAGATTTTTGATTAGTTGAAACCCGCTCCGGACCCGCGGTTAGATCGATAAATCTGGTGATCCAATAATTATTTTGGTTGGGTTAGATGAAAAATTCATATATTAGAAATTCAATAAAAACTGATAAAACCCGCTTAAAATGCTGAAATCTGGTGGTTGAACCGATTCGTGTTTTGAAAGAGTATTTATATTCCAACAATGGTAAGGAGAGACCTAGAAATTTTATGGTATAATTTAAAGTATTTATTAATAATTATGATATATCTTTAATTATATATAATATATTGATTAAACTACGTGATTCGTAAATTTTTAGATCTTGATTAATATTTTATCATGTCGGTCAAAGGAAATGATATAGAGAATGTCAAAGATTCGTCGATATAATGCATTTGGTAATGTTTTTTTTTGTCAACAACAATCGCTAGGCTACACAGTGCATTTGTTAATGTTTTATTCTTGTTTAATTTAAATTTTAACTTATTAATATTTAGATATTATACTTTAGACTCAAAATTTTATAAATAAGTGTACTCATTTTGTTTTATTATTTTGATATAATAATTAAAATGTCGCTTACATAAAATTATGATGAGTTTTTGGAGTATGTGTTTTAGGTCATGTATAATATTTGCTACTTTTGAATTTTATTGAGTACGTTGGATATACAAATGTTTATTGAAATTCTTGATTGTTATATTCTCAATAATTCTAATTGGAATATAGTGTCCGTGGCTTACATAAAGAGCAACCTCTAGTTGCCCATAAATTAGGGCATCGTGAGTCTAGTTTAGTTTTAACAAGGCAAATGCAAGAATTAGAGCATGGTAGGAATCTCTCACAAAATCTCTTAAAAAGTAATAAGCAAATTAAAAATATTTAAAAATAAAGTGAGTTTATGAAGAAAGAGAGTGTTAAGAGTCTCTCACTCTCTCTCTCTTCATTTTGAAAGACTCACAATTTTTTTATATTATTTATCTATACATAATACATTCATATTTTTTGTTAAGAGACTCATGTGAGAGACTTGTAATTTTTAAATTTTACGAACCCTCTTGTACATAGTTTTTAAGAAATAAGGGTCCTAAAATTTTATTGCGCTTTTGACATTTTTTAATCCTTGTTTTTCTTATGTTTTTGAGTTTTTTTTTGTTTGTTTAGAGTCTTAACATATGCTTAATGCAATAGAACTTGGATTGAAGCTTTGGAATGGAGATTTGATGCAAAAAGAGGCAAACAAGTGAAATGACAATGCAGAATCAGTCCAAAGTGTCTTAAAGATTATGTCAGATGAAAGTCTTCCCATAGCTTCACTTTGACGGTGGTTTCGAGTCATTCCGATGAACGATTGAGAAGATATGACTGTTTTACTGAAGATATGTCAGTCCAACTTCAGAACGAGTACGCAGAGCGATCGATCTAGACACAGAACGATCGTTCTGGACCATGCGAGAGTCATTTTTGGAAAATCTTTAATCACAAAAATTTGGCAAATCACCCCTTAATTCCTTGATTCTGGACGAAGCTCTTCTCCTATAAAAGAGTCATGAGCCTCCACATCAGCCATCTTGAGTCTCATTTGCTTTAGAAACACTTTTCTTCTCTTTTCCTTTGATTTTTGTTCTTTTTTGCTTGAGGATTCTTGAAGGCTTGTTCATTGTCATTCTTTTCCATTCATTACCATTGTGGAGAAATCTTTTAAACCTTGTTATTTTATTATTTTCGTTTTTAATAAAGTATCATTTAGATTATATTGTTCTTGACTTATGTTCTTCATTATGTCTTTGGTACTTGTTCATCTCATTATGTGCGAGTAGTTAGATAGTTAGACTTAGGGGAATCATGGATTGTTAGGATAAAAACTGGATGTAAATAGGTAGATCTTTAGAGTCTTCCTCCTTATGATGATTTAATGTTAAAACTAGTTTGATCATCTCGTTTTTGTTCATAGGATTTTCTATTAAACGAAAGTGTAATACGAGTATTAAAAACTCATTTAGGAGAGCAATCTGTCTTTATCCAACGAAAGTTGATGTTAAAGCATATTGTGAATAAATTAAATCAGCTTGATTAATGCTTACTAGCTCTTTTAAATCTAAGCGAGTGTTAGGCATTTAAATTGTTAGNAAATCAGCTTGATTAATGCTTACTAGCTCTTTTAAATCTAAGCGAGTGTTAGGCATTTAAATTGTTAGGAAAAGTGATTGATGCCACGACAGTGGATCAATCTATAATTATATTTAAGTTGAGAATAAGAAAAATTAGAACATGAATAGACATCTAGTTGATTTTAGTGCAATCCATGATTATCCATAGGTCTAACGCCTTTGTATAATATTGAATTTAAAACCATAGAAAAATTAGCAACCAAACTCAATCTCTTGATTATCTTGGCTTAAATAATTTAGTAGATTACATGGTAATAACTGAGATTTGTAGATTCGATCCTTTTACTCTTATATTGATAAATTGTTAGTTGTCAATGTCTTATTAATTTGTTTAAAAGACAACTTATTATTGGACATGGTGACATGATGATGTTAAAAACCACTTGCACAAACATACACGTTTCTCATATAAGTATGTTTTTCATGTAAGTAATGTAGTTTGATTAAGTGACAAAACTAAACTACAAGTACAAAAAAAAAGTTGTGGAAACTGGAAAGATAAGAGCAGCTTTGACATGTACATAACTCAAATGGTGACAACAAACAATTCCTACATTTTGTAGTTAATTATGTTGGAACCATATGTTTTTAATATACAAATAGGTCTTCAGTGAAAATCTGTTCTCGCGTGAGCTCATAAGAATGTTTCATCCAGTCGAGTATATTCTTTTTGGGATATTGTTCAGATCAGATTATTCATACTTAATTTTTCTAATAAGTCAAAAATAATTCCTGAAGAAATACATCTCAACCGGTGAATTCAAATCCTGAAAATAACTCAAATCTACCTCAACAGATAAATTTAAAAGATTAAAGAAAATAAAAAATGTCGAAGATATCCCAAGGGATAGACTCAAATTTATCATGGCCAACAGATAAACTCAAATCCGACCTCTCATATGGCTATAAATAAGCCTTTACCACATTCATTCCATTCACAATATGTTTCCGTCTCCAAAGTATATCGTAGAACAATAATCTGAATTAATGGGTTCTGCAAAATCAGTATTATTTCTTTTTTTAAAAGGTTTAATTTCTATTTGGATTATTTCATATCCCATTTTTCCAATGTCTAACAAATTATTTATCTCTAGCTTCTTCACTTCCCATCATATCTCTAGCTTCTTCACATTCCTCATCACTATCTCTCGACCTTAAATCCAAAGAGATGTTCAAGAGAGTGAACGAGCAATTCACTGATATCTTTGGGTGTAAAGCTTTTCTGCATTGGTAGTTTGGTACACAAGAGAAGGAATGGACGAAATGGAATTTACTGAAGCTGAGAGTAACACGAATGATATATATAGACTATATAGTCGCTGAAATATCAACAATACCAGGAAGTTATACTGTCAAGAACCTTAGAGGTGTATGAACTGATTCTTGTATTCAATGTACAATCAACGACGCCTTATATATTGGCTTACAATGTTAACCTAAGAAGAGACCTAATTACATATGTGGGCTAGCCCATATAAGACCCAATACCCCCTCAAGCTGGCGTGTGTAGATTACAAATACCTAGCTTGAGAAGAAAAGCTCCAAAATTCCTTGCATCCCAAGGCTTTATTCATTATGTCAGCCAATTGAGATATTGTGTTGACATATTTGGTAGTAATGACTCCACGAAGAATCTCATCCCAGTTAAAATGACAATCCATCTCTATATGCTTCGTACGCTTTTTAGTGACATGATTAGCTCCGAGAGCGATGCCCGAGATACTATCAATGTACAAAGTAATGGAAGACGAGCAGGAGATGCCAAGCGCATGAAGAAGTTCACATAGCATTAAGATTTCACTAACCATGTCAGCCATGACTTTGTATTCAACTTCAACAAAGGAACGGGAAACTCTATCATGTTTGTCAGTTTTCCAGGATAAAGGAGAACCACCAAGCTGTATGAACCAGCCTGTAAGAGATCTATGAGTGGTAGAATAGTCACCCCAATCAGCATCACACCAAGCAGTCATTTGGAGATCAGAATCCGCAGTAAGAAGAATGCCTTGACCCGGACTATTCTTTAAATACCGTACAACACGAATAGCGGCTTCCCAGTGCTAAGTTTTTGGATCTTTCATAAACTGAGACAAGATGTGAATTGGATATGAGAGCTCAGGACAAGTGACACCGAGATAGATAAGCCGACCAACCAATCTGCGATACTGACAAGGATTTTTAAAATAAGGGCCAACATCATTGGTGAGAGTATGATTCTGGACCATAGGGAATGAAACATGTTTAACTCCAAGAAGACTTGTTTTTCAGCTATAATATCAAGCGCATATTTACGTTGACAAAGATACATCCCTTTAGAACTCTTGGCGACTTCAATACCGAGAAAATATCTTAAAACGCCAAGGTCCTTCATATGAAAACATGAGCTTAAGTAGTCTTTGAAACGAATAATGATACTCACCGAGCTTCCCGTGATTATTAAATCATCCACATAGACTAGAGCATGAAGACGAGTGTCATCTTTTTCGAGTGTAAAAAGAGAATGGTCTTTCCCGGCTTGTTGAAATCCATATCTTTTTAAGCAGTAGTAAGTTTAGCGAACCAACACCTTGGTGCCTGTTTTAGACCATAAAGAGACTTGCGAAGACGACAAACTTTGTTCTTTTCATTCGTACAAAACCCCAAAGGGAACTACATATAAACTTCTTCATCAAGATCACCATGAAGAAGAGCATTGTGAACAATTATTTGATGAACTTCCCAATCATGAACAACAACCTGTTTAAGAAATGCTTGAACGGTAACCATCTTTGCGACTGGAGCAAATGTTTCTTTGTAATCGATATCCTCAGTTTGATTATTACCAAGAACTACAAGATGAGCTTTGTATCGTTCGAGAGCCATATGCTTTTAGCTTCACCCAGAAAACCCATTTATAACCAAGAGCTTTCTTACCCGGTGGTAAAGTTTCAACCGTCCATGAACCAAGATCTTCGAGAGACACGATCTCGTCTTTCACCGCAAATCGCCAATTTTCATCAAGGATGGCGTCCTTGTGGTGTTGTGGTTCTGCAATAACGTTCACAGCCATAAGAAAGGCGTGGTAATGGTCAGCAAAACGCGAACTGGAAAGAAACTCATCTAAGGGATATGCGGTAGAAGAGGCTTGGGGCTGATGAAGCAAAGTAGTGATATGATCAACCAGACGTGTAGAATTGATTTTCTTTTGATGTCCACGACCGAGTAATTCAGGTTCCACGACTGTTGTAGTGGTGTCTGAAACTTGAGCAGGAATAACATAGGAAGATGATGAATCAAGAGGTACTGGTACTCGAGATACATCCTTGGAAGAACGAGGAGAAGAAGATATTGCCATATTAGTGTGCGATGTTGCAAGTATATCAATAGTATCAAGTCCAACAGCTGATTGTTGAACCGAGATCGGAGATTGATGAACATGCAACGTTGCTGCGTCTTGTGCAGATTGGGATGAAACAGAGTGAAAACCATCACTGTCTTCAGAAGATATAAGGAGACGAGAATCAGAACCTGGTACTTCCTTCTCAAGAGATAAGCTAGGCTGAGAAGACTATAATGGAGTTGCAGGGTAATAAAACTTTGTTTCGATGAATTTGACATCCCTAGTGACTGAGATTCTGCCTGTGTCGAGATTATATACTCTCCTGCCTTTTTGAGCAAATGGATACCCAATAAAGATGGATTTAGTTTTGCGAGGAGAAAACTTATCTCCTCCATGCTTCTGATTATGTGCATAACAAACACACCCGAATGTACGAATATGATCCATAGGTGGTGGCCGTTTGTATATCATTTTAAAAGGAGTTTTTCCTTTGAGAACTTCAGTAGGTGTACGATTGATGAGATAACCTGCAGTAAGTGCACAATAACTCCAAAAATCGATAGGAAGTCCTGCTTGAAATCGAAGAGCTCTAGCGACATTAAGGATATGCTGATGTTTTCTTTCAACACGACCGTTTTGCTGAGGCGTACCAACACATGAACGTTCGTGAATGATCCCTTTTTCAGCAAAGAAAGTCGATAAACATAAGAATTCTGAGCCATTATCACTCCTTATTGTTTTTACTTGACTCAAGAACTGCCTTTCCACAAGAGCAATAAAATTCCTAAGATGAGTAGGAGCTTCATGTTTTGATGGGAGTAAATAAATCCAGACAACTCTTGAATAGTCATCTAAGATGGTAAGAAAATACTTTGAACCACATATAGAAGTTGTCCGATAAGGACTCCAAAGATCGCAGTGAACCAATTCAAAAGCAAAACTCGTCTTATTGATACTCAAGGGAAAAGAATCTCTTGTGTGTTTAGCACGGATACAAACTTCACACGCTTTTGAAGTCAAAAGTAGAATGTCTTAAATCTGCTAAATTTAACATATCTAACGCTTTCGAAGAAGGATGTCCCAACCGCCTATGCCAAACATCAACTTGAGATGAATCCAAACTTTGTATAGCTGCTGCAACATCTATTCCTCGGAAAAAATAAAGTCCATTATGTTGTTCACCTACACCAATCAACATCAGTGTGATGTCATCCTGAATAAGACAAACCTTGTCAATGATTTGGAAGATACACTTGCGTTCTCTAGTTAGTTGAGATACAAATATAAAATGACATTTCAGACCATCAACAAAAAACACATCCTGAAGACTCAGAGACGATCCCAACTTAACACTACCATGTTTAGTAGATGTAGTGTATTGGCCATCAGGAAGCTTGATAGCAACCGGAGCCATATCACAAATATCACACAAATACTCAAGAGATCCAGTCATATGATTTGAAGCACCTGTGTCAATAATCCATGATTCAATAAAATATGTACCAGTAGTGTCGGTTGTATTTGCCTTTCTCAATTCAAGTAATTGCACAAGTTGTGTCTATTGATCATCAGAGAGACCACTTATGCCTACCCGGTCTGCATCGGTTAGAGACGGAGCCAACGTACATATGATTTAGACGCGCTGGTTCAGAATTATTCCCCTTCATAGAACCACCAGATGAAGGATGTGAATCACGTTGGCCATCCCTAGAATTTCCACCACGAGAAGAACTCTGTCCGGTTGTCTTCTCATTGTACCATGGAGGGTACCCTATCTTGCGGAAGCAATTTTCAGCAACATGGCCGGTACGACCACAAACAGCACAGACTGACCAACCTCTGTTTCCTGAGTAACCTCCTCAATTTTGCGAGTAGCCTCCCCTGTTTTGTGAAGAACCTCCCCTGTTTTGAGACGAGCTTCCCCTGTTTTTTATGTATGAAGTTTGCACAGCAAAACTTGCTCCATCCTGTTTATCTTCAGTTGTTTTCACAAGGAACTTGGAATCTTCTTCTTGGGTGAGCTTGTTATACGCTTCTTCGAGTGTTGGTAAAGGATCTCTCGAAAGGAGATTTGATTTCACCGTGCCATAAACCACATCATCGAGACTAAGAAGAAATTGCTGTAGTTTATCTTCTTCTCGCTCTTTCCTGACTTCTTCCATTGTTTTAGTTTTCTGATAATCGCCAAGACTCTTCCAAAGCTGTGTGAGCTTCCCGTAATAAGCAGCGATAGGAGATCCTTGTTGTCGATAGTTTGCCAATTTTGTCTTCAACCGTTGGACTCTCTGGCCGTTTTTGACTCCATACCGTTTCTGAATGCCAGACCACAACTCATGAGCATCGTCGGTATGGGACAGAGTTGGTGTGAGAGTTTCATCTATGGTGAGTTTAATCCATGACACCACCAGAGCGTTATTAGGTATCCAGTCTTCAAAATCGTCTGAATCTTCTTCAGGTTCGGGTATAAGACCCGTCAGCAAATCCGAATCCTAGCCTTCAGAGCGGTGCGAAGATAACTGACCCATTCATCGTAATTTGGACCGTAACAGTGGTTTAGAGATCAAGGTTCCGGGGTTATCTCCGGCTGTTAAATCATATGGAGAGAAAGATCTTCGAACTTGCTTTACACAGGATTTGGTTTTAGTAATTGAATTCCCACTTTTTGCAGTTGATTCCTCCATAGTTGCAGTTGATATTTGTCACAGAAAGAAGATAAACACAAGATTAAGAAACGAAGTGTAAGAAACAGATTTTAGAATCACAAGATCGATGCAAAAAATCTCTTAGTAGCTAGGTTTCATAACTCTGATACCATGTCAAAAACCTTAGAGGTGTATGAACTGATTCTTGTATTCAATGTACAATCAAGGGCGCCTTATATATTAGCTTACAATGTTAACCTAAGAAGAGACCTAATTACATATGTGGGCTAGGGCTAGCCCGTATAAGACCCCAATAGGTTCTTGACATATACTTCTAAGTTTTAATGAAGAAGAGGAAGTTTACTACACTTGATCAATCCGCATTGTGCAAAAAAAAAAAAAGAAAAAAAAAGGGGAAGAACTGCTATTAAAACACTGGAGAAACTAATGTGAATTTTAAAAAGAAAGATTGAGCTTCCCTTTTCTGGGTGTTGTGTTTGCGCATTATTTAATTCATTCTCTCACTTGCTTCTCAAGCTACTGTCTATTAAAATTCCTTTTCTGCAAGCATTTCCTTAAACAAGTTATGTTCTTAATTACCAAACATCTTTCCCCATCTTCCTAAGTTTAATTAGTTACCATAGTTGTATCTGTAGAGAAATCAAAGATTTCCATTTTGTGTCAAACCTTACATTTCAGTAGTAAATATTTATAAAAACATAAAACGGTCTTTCATGTCATTGGCTAAATTAAAAGAAATGTAAATTTTCCTTACAAACTGAAAACTTATTGCATATATTAAAAATATATATAGATTACCTTTTTGATCTGAAATGTAAAACCAGTTGACAGATCTAATAAGGATTAATTAGTAATCAAAATTAATCACTAATCAAGCAAGCAAAAATCACCATTTGACTTGGAAGAAGGTATTCTGATCATTGCCTTTAAGCTTCTTGGATTTAGGTAAGGCGATTCTTTTGTGTCTCGCTTGAGCAGCCTTTTGTTCTATAACCACCCTCTCGTGTTCCCAAAATGGCTTCTCAATCAGGGGAACACAGAAATCTTCTGCCTTCGCAGGAAGGGTCTGCAATTAATTTTTGTATTGTCGGCAAAAGTTCAGCAATTAGGTTAAACAAAAAAAAGTGAATTATAAGAAAATCAAATTAATTTACTTACATCTAGAACCGGAAATATGTTTCTCTGCACGGAACTGTTAATCATTAATCTTTCATTACTTGATGAGCATTCTCCTAAACCTTCTCTTCTCTGCCAAATTTGAAAATCACAAATAAATAAAGCAGCCATTAACATTCAAAGAAGAATGATTATAAATTCGATAATAAATTCCAAATTCTTATGAACTTAAAAAGAATTTATAACACAAATAACATACAATCAAAATTAGTATATAAAAGAATCTATGACACATATAACATACAATTAAAATTAGTATAGTCTTATACTAACAAAACCCTAAACGATAAACCCTCTTATGAAACAAAAGAAATTATAGACTTACGCTTGTTTGAGGAGGAGTTTTCTCCATATCACCGGTTAAACAAGAGCTCATACTATTCCCAACCTCAGGACTAGACGGCGATTTTTCAACCGGGAGAAGTATAGATGGTTGTTGTTGGCGAACATAGCCGGTCCTCAACCTAGTAGCTCCCCATTTAAGCGAGAAAGCTCGAGTTTCGGAATCCGAAAAATCGACAAGACTATTTAAAGTCAACAAAACTGAAGCAATTTCACGTTCTGATTTTTTGAAATGCTTTGTATAACCATCACCGTAACGAAACGAACCCTTATCTTTCATGACTTGTTTAGTGGTGTAGAGAGAAACAGAGAGGTTAGAATTTTTATCAAATTCGAAGGATTAGAGGATGAAATTGAGGTCAAGGTTTTTCTTTAATGTAGAAAATGGAATAATTAGGGCAAGTAAAGGGAGGAAGAATGAGAGAAAGAGAAGGTAAAAAATAAAAAATAATCGTTTTAAAGCTTCTTTTTTTCGTCTTCTATTACTTATAATTGGGCCAGACACTAAGGCCCAACACCAAAATAGTTACCGACTTATAAGAAAGTTTGAGAAAATGGTTTAAAAAAGCTCTCATTTAATAACCAATTTTCTAATTTTTCGTTTTAATCATCCAATAACACAAAAATATTCAAATAAATAACGTATTTCTTATAAAATATATATTTAAAACCCCATGAAAAAATTTCTTTATTTCAAATAATGGATTCAACTTTTTCAAATAATTTATTTCTTTGTTTCAGTACGAGGTACATAGTGGAACAATCGCTCAAACACTCTCTATTGAACACAAAATGAATTATGCACTCCTCTCATTGCTCAAATATTATCTTGTATTGTATCAATGAAATATACAAATCCCGTTTTACCCTCAGGAATTAAATAATTTAGAGAAGAAATCAAAATCGACCAATTAGAAAAGAGCAACAATTTGGATCGGATCAAACGGGTTTTTGCAAATCCATTCAGATCCGAGTTGATTGTCGTCCTCTCCCCCACGAAAGAACAAAAGAAAATCACTCCCCAATCCCCGAATTTCTCACATGAATCGTTCTATTTTCGATGATTAAAGGACGTTTTGGTGTTTAGGGTTTGGTAATTGATCCGATTCCAAAGCTATTCGCAATCAGAGGAGGTTGATTGAAACTGATATTGACCATTGAAGCTCAGTGAATCATCTCGGATCCAGACTTGAAGCTTCAAAATTGAGGTAATGCACCTCCCTCTATAGATTTAGAACTAGATATTTGGCTTGTTTGTGCTTTCAAATCGATTTCGTCGATTTTTTAGATTTCAATTTTAATTTGAATGTATCACATGTGGCTGGATAAGTGTGTAATAGTTTTGCCGAATATGTACATTGGTAGTAAATGGATAGTTAGGTGGAAGTAGTGGAAACGAACTGGATGAATTGCTGAAATACAAGAACAAGAACTATCGGAAAAACTGCAGGAATTGGTACAATTATTATAAATAGTATAACTGATCGCAGTGGTGCAACTGGTACACATTATAATTGACAGAAGTCAGAAGATAGTAATGAAATTTTTACTATGGTTGGCAGGTACGATGATAAAATCAGTAATACATATTATATATGAAGGGTGTTACGTAGTGACGGAAGATAGTTATAAATAGAATTCAAAGGAACCTCGCGGGTATACTATGATGTTTAGGACATCATCGACGGAAGAGATAACTAACTCGGTCGTAGTGGATATGATATTTAAGAAAATTGGGATAGATAGAGATATTACACAGTTGAATCTGAGCTATATTCCACTAGTAGTGGGTGAAAAGTTTCCTTCATATATCTTGGATGTTGAGAGTTATCTATCGAGTGCAGATAAAAATGAATTGCGTAGTCCTTTGCATGTGGAAAATTTCAAAGGGGGTCAAGATAATTCATTTGGTTTGAATTATGAGGAGATAGAATAAAATTGTAGAGCTATGAATGCGCTAACTATTTATGAGGATAGAGGAGAAAAACATGACTGCCCATTAGGGATTTGTGATGAGAATATAAGATGTTTGGATGAGGATGAAGATGATGATGAGTATGTGGATGAGGATGAGTATGTCGATGAGGATGAGTATTTAATTGAAGATAATTAACCTTGAGAATGAAGATGACCATGAGAATGTTGATGTGGATGACCATGAGAATGAAGATGTTTTTGAGGATGTGGATAATGGGATGTATGAAATTGTTGAGATTCCATGTGCTGAAAACGAGAAGGAAATTGTAGAGGAATGGGATAACGGAACGGGGCTTGAATTAGGTCAAGAGTTTGAATCTAAGCATGAAGCGCAAGATATAATTATTAGAGCATCACACAAGTATTGTTATGAGTTCAAAATTTTAAATACGGATACTCATAGGTATGTGGTGAAATGTCTAGGACAAAGGTGTAATTGGCTAGGCTGCATGGAATCGGAAGCGGGTGCGTGGAAGCGGAAGCGTTAAGAAGCGTGGAATCAATATTTTTTTAAAATTTAGGAAGCGGGTACGCGTTGAAAGCGTATTATATATATATATATATATATATATTAAAATTCAGAATATTAAATTATATTAATAATTGTTTGAAACAACTTATCAAAAAAAAATCATAAAATTCAGAATAAACATTTTCATCTTCTTTTCATCCTCATTTTCTCCAACTTCATCAACACAATCGCCTCTAGCTGGTTCATCAAGAGAAAGAACCTGGAACTCAAATCTTCCAATATTAATTTCATCCAAAGAATCAAACTAGTCCAAAGAACTCCTTCTAGTGAGACCTTCTTTGTAAGCAGAACTCCTTCTAGATAGAAGACAAAGGTTAGTGTGCACAAATACCAGATCTTCTGCTCTTTGTGGCGTACTTTTGTTCTTGTCACAAAATGTATGAATTTGTAAGTGCTTCGGTTCCTCACACAACAAGATGATGAAGAAGATTTTCCAAGCAACGTAAATGCTAAAGCTTGAAGCTTTGGTGCTGAAGATCCAATGTTTTTTAGTTAAATTAAATACCATGTATATCTTTAATCATTATTATTCAAAGCTTCCAAAAAAAAAAAAAAAAAAATAGAGCTTTCAAAATGGAATGGAAGCTTCCAAAAAGCTTCCAAATTGAATTTTTTTAAAATCGAGCTTCCAACGAGCTTTCAAGAGCTTCCGATTCCGATTGAGATTCTGAAGCGGGAATCATACCTCGGGACAAGCTTCCGTGCTTCTTAGGTAATTGGTATATACAAATGTTGAAGCCTAAATTAGGAAAGGAGTAAGTGGAAGTTTGTTACTTACCGAAAATGCATTCATGCTCTCAGTTGCCTTCGAGTACAACCAGCAATGGAAGGAAATGGATAGCTATTTTAGTGGAATCTGTTTTAAAACAATATTATCCGGGTGTTTTGGATACACTATCCGTTAACTCTATCATCGGTGTGGTCCAAACTAAAGCATCGGTGTTGGTGTCACATGACACCGCTTAGAGAGGAAAAAAATTAGCGGCGGATTATGTTCGTGGGAATGTAGTTGAGAGTTACATGATGTTGCATTCGTACTTGTTCATGTTGGAGAAGTTGAATATTGGTACAGTTACAAGGTGTGTGTTGGATGAAGAGAGATTGTCGCTTTGGGAGCTTGCATCGAAGGGTTTAGAGCCATGAGGAAGGTTCTTATCGTTGATGTGATTTTTCTTAAAACTAGACATGGTGGTGTGATTGTTTTTACCACAGCTCAGGATCCCAATCGTCACCATTATCTCATTACTTTTTCCGTATTCGATGGTGAGAACGATGCAAATTGGAATTGGTTTTTCAGTGAACTGAAAAAAAGTTGTTGAGGATGATCCGGAACTAGTTTTTCTTGGTGATAGATATCCAAGCCTCATCAAGGCAATTTCGGAGTTGTACCGAGAGCGGGACATGGGTTTTGTTCATTTCATTTGTCCCAAAATGTGGGAACAAGAGCCGCTAACGTGAACAAAGATATATTTGTCGAGACATTTAGAGCCATAGCTCAGATTTATACGGAGGCATAATTCTTGAAGGCATACGAAGAATTTGGGAGAAGATATCCTAATGTTGTGGAGTATTTGGAAACTAGTGTGGTGGAGGCCCCAAGAAAATGGGCAAGGTGTTATTTTCCGGGAGAAAGGTACAACATTACCACGACCAACAGTTTAGAGTCTATAAATAATGTTTTCAGGCATGCAAGAAAGTAGTCCATACTACATATGATTGATGCAATTGTCGAAAAAGTGGTGGAGTGGTTTAACAAATATAAAAAGGAACCCGCTGGAATATCAAGCGGACGGATGTCAGTGCCCTTCGCGGAGAACAAATTGCACGGGAGATGCAAAATTGCTAAGAAATTAAAAGTCCATGAGCTCAACACATTCTACCTTGAATATAGTGTGATTGGACGAGATGGAAAGTCTTACTTGGTGGATTTAAGGAATAAAAGTTGTAGTTGCAGGCGTTTTGATATAGATAAGTATCGTTGCATCCATGTCATGGCCGCTCTCCGTGCAAACATGAAGAAGGGGGTGGAGGAAAGGCCAATGGATATCCATGTACATGAGTTGTCCTCAAAATATTATATAATAGAGTAGTGGGGCTTGGCTTATTACCGGACCATTTACCCGATTCCGCATAAAAGTCAGTGGACTGGAATCCCTTAACATATACAAGCATCATGGCCATTACCGCCAATGTACCGTAAAATAAAGGGGATAATTCAAGAGACTAGGCTTCCATTGGTTAGAGAAAAGCGTCGAAGGACGAGTAATAAGTATGTGCGAGACCATAATCTTGGTAGATGGTTTGAGAGATCAGATACCGATGGTACTAGTACGAATGCAGCAGGAGCCGATTCAGCATCAGACAACTAAGTGTTGTATTTTGGTTTTGGTTTGTTTGTGCTTTTTGCTCTTGGGTGGTACTACTTAGTACAACTTGTGTAAAACTATGTAGACATTTTATGTCATGTTTCTGGTCTTTGCTCTCGGGTGTACAACCGAGTACATCTGGAGTACCACTAAGTTGACATTTTCTATTCTGTTTCTGGTTTTTGCTCTCGGTTGTAAAATCGATTACAATTGGAGTATCACTATTTTGACATTTTATGTTCCTTTTCTGGTTTTTGCTCTCGGGTGTACAACCGAGTACAACTAATGTACCACTATGTTGACGTTTTCTGTTCTGTTTCTGTTTTATTCTCTCGGGTGTACAACTGAGTACAACATGTACAACTTATTGAATAATTTCCAAAATACAAAACAACTAAAATTAAAATCAAATCGCATCAACCTTGAACTAGATACACATTTCATGATCAAGACTTACATGTATTTCCTTTAAAAATGATAGTTATGAAATTTAGTTTTTATCATATTATAGTTTTCTCCACAAAAAACCTTATACTTATGGATACTTTGTTATTGATTACCACATTTTCTAGCATAATATGAGACAAAGTTGTTGTTGATTGTATTTAGTGGATTGAGACATTTGAAATGGACCAAAACAAAACAATTTGATGAGTGCTTAGTATGGACGTGGTCACTTCCTTCGTTATTGGGAGGAGGCAATCTCGGGGGAAATCGAATGCTTGAGGAGGGAGGCCGGTCACCTAAGTATCGAATTAGATGGATCCACAACAATCCGATTCACCAACCTAATTGTTTTAAAGACCACAAGCAAATGAAAGAAGCAATCCGAATGTGGGACGGTGAAATCTTTGAGCTCAAGGATAAGATTCGTAAATTGGAAGCTGTTGTGTATGGAGGATAAAGTCAGTAGCTATTTCTCTTCTCTAGGTTCGGTTTTTATTTGTCATTGTAATCTCATTTCGGTTCGGTACAACTGCGTCTAACTAGAACAACTAAGAAGTCTTATTGAATGTTGTTTTTATTTTTAATTATTATTTTAAGTTGCTAGTTCTATCTATCTATTTTTGTGGTTTTTATTGTATTTGTTTTTAAAGCACTGTTTTTAATAGCACTGTTTTTAATAATTTGAAAGGAAAAAGGAAACTTGTTTAATTATTTTTTAAAGTTGTTAGTTTTAATATATATTATTTGTTTTTTAGTGGAATGAAGATTTTGTTATCATTTCTAGCAAAACATAACCTAAACAAAACAAAAATATCTAGAAGTCGAAAACACAAAATTAAAATGCAAACAAACTAAGTTTTCAATAATAATTAAATCCAAATACAGTCCAAAAAACAAAGCATAGTTGTACCGAGTTTTACCATTTGTAAGAAAATATATATACCAAATCCTACAACTTTATTCCCTTCTCCACAGCAACTCTCGTCTTAGGCCTCTCAAAAGGTCCCTTTAATAAGTCCGAGTATCTTTTTTTTTCTTCCTCGGCTTTTCCACATCCTTCTCTCTGTCATTCTTCCTCTTCTTCGTCTTTTCAACATCCTTCTCTCCGTCATTCTTTCCATCATCCTCCTCTCCGTCCTTCTTTCCATCCGCCTCCTCCAAATCCTCATCCGAATCATCCTCATCTGAATCATCCTCCTCCGATTCGACTGATGTCTTCTCTTTCTCCGGTATCTTGTCTTTCTCCGGTGTCTTCTCTTTCTCAGGTTCAACTTCCGTATTAGGCTGAGCCAATACTATTGTGGTATGAGGCACTCTTCCCATCCACGAATCATCCGACTTATCTAATTTGCTCGCCGTGTCCATTGCAAATACTTCCACCGCCAACAATCTTGCGGTCATGACATCCAACCTATCGACATGATCATTGAACCGCGCTTCAACTGGTTCCGTGAACTCTACAAACACACTCAGTTGGACGAATCCAGATGACTCACTCTCCATAGTCTCACCCTTAGCCTATTTCCCTTTCTTCTTACGCCTCTTCTCAAAAATCTTAGGCGGTTCTTGTCGGCCTTTAATGTCCTTGGCCAAAAGGTCTTCAAAACAAATTGGTCTTCCCTCATCAACAAGATGCTTTGTCTAACCATCAACAATAGTGTCACCAACATNGGGGGGGGGGGGGGGGGGTTCATGATATCAAACATAAGATCTTTCTCTTTGCCGCTTAGTTTGAAGACACTTTCAATTTCCTCTAAAAAAAATAAAATAAAGTAAGTTACAATTAGTTGTACATGTTGTACCGGATCATTATAGTTGTAACAACTGGACCAAAATATTATAGTTGTACCAGATGTAAATAGTTATACACCCGAGAGCAAAACATAAACATAACATAAGTTACTAACCTTGATTTCACCAAGTGTTTTGTTGATTTCCTCGACAGAAAATCATTTCATCTCACCGGTCTTAAAGATGCTCTTGCACATACGAGGACACCCAATCTCGGTCGTTGTGGTATCTTCTCTGAACTTCCTCCTAAGTGCGGGGATTACCTCAAGTGCCAAAAGCTACACATAACAACATACTCACATAAGCACATCATCACATCACCACATTATCATTAGCATTATATTACCATTAAATTAAATTATATTAAAGGAATGACGAAAGTCGGAAAGTTCACACTCCCGGTTGAAATATCATCATTTTGTTGATTTTTCGGATATTGTCGAGTAAGATGAATCGACCCCAAGGAAATGTCTTACAACAATCAATATCCGTGACAATCTTTTGAAAGAACTTGTCAACAGCAGTAGCTTGTGTTCCTCGTTTCGTACTTTCTTTTATCACGCTTGAAAGGAAGTAGAGGACGACCATCTTCAACCTATCACGGGAATACTTCTTCATCGACAAAATTTTCTTCTCCACCGCTTGTAGTGTTACTTTTTTGACACCCTTGAAATAATGCTCCAAAAAACTCATATCACCTATATCCTTATGATCTTCCGGATAATCATGACAATCTAAGCCCGAGATAAGTGCGTGCTCTCTCATTGAATAACGGATTGGGACTCCGTTAACTACAAACCACACTTCCTTTTCCTTATCGACGCGAGCCGTGCGGAGTAGAAGTGATCACATCCCCATGATCTTGTGGTTTGGATCCTTCGGCATATGAAAGAGATGCAAAAATTGAGGGTGATCAAGGAACCAATTTTCTCGTTTCGGTCAAGCATTTTATTAATCACTTCCACCGCGCCTTCGACATATAACACCACGTTGCAATCTTAACCGTTGTCGAATAGCACGATGGAGGCAAATACATTCCCAACGGTGGTAATGCTTCTGTCTCCTCCTCCGACTCAGATTCCGAACCGGATTCAGATCCGGACTCTGATCCGGATTCCTACAATACAATACGAATGCAAAGATAAACACACGGAATTAATAAAAAATCATTCAATCGAAATACAAATTATTACAATTGGTTGTACTAGTTGTTCTCTAATTTTTCCAAATCTCACACAATTTAAACACGCGGGATTAGATTTTAAATTTCATTTAATCCAAAATACTAGTATTTTCTTCCCAAATTTCACACAGTCCAAATGATCAAACACAAGTTGTTACTTTTACTTACCGTTTCCGACCCGGACGACGAGGATCCACTACACTCTCTCGGTGGAAGAGCTTTTTTCGGCGGTGGATGAGCTTTTTTCTGCGCTGGAGGACCTTTATTTTGCGGTGGAGGACATTTTTTTGTGGTAGAGGAGCTTTACTCGCCGACGCCTCTTTTCTCACCGGTGGAGGAGCTTTTTTTTTCTGCGGTGGAGGAGCTTTACTCGCCGGCGCCTCTTTTATTATCGGTGGAGGAGATTTTCTCGGCGGTGGCCGCAACGCCTCTTCTTCTCCAGATTCTTCACCAGATTCTTCGTCTTCTCTGTCCTCTGTTTCATCACCGGATACATCTTCTGACGACAACCCCTCCTCTGCATCCTTCTCTTACGACGATTCCTCCGTCGCATCCTCCTCCCTCGCGACAACTCTCTTTTCGGTTGGAGCCGGAAATGGGGTTGGTTCGGTAGAGGGCTCCTCCACAGCGGTACTTGTGCCTCCGGTGGGAGGCTCCACCACGCCGGAAGTCTCCACCACGCCGGAAGTCTCCACTCCACTCTGACCCTCCTTCGCTGTTTTTTCCTTCTTCTTCGAAGGAACTCTCTTCCTCCTCGTACCGGCCCTATCGTTCTCTTCTTCTCTCAATCACAAATGCTATCAATCGGTATTATTCTTTCAATCGACTCAATTGGATCCGATGAAGTAAAGGAGGAAACCGAAAAAAGAGAAGACTTGTAAAAAATTTAAGGTTAAAATTTAGGGATTTATCGGTTTCGGGTGGGTACCGTCTCTCGGCTGGTTTCGGGTGGGTCAAGTTGGTCGGATGCTGTAAATATCAGCAACTCCTACGGCCAAACCATAAAACACTACAAATCTGAATAAATTCTTTTTAAAAAATAAAAAATTTCTTTTAATTGTGGGGAGTATTCTAGCGAAAATCTCTCCATTGAGGAGATAGAGTGGATAGATCTTTGTGATCCATGATAACCTGAGTTACATTGGCTATAACCATAATCTATATGACCACTGCACAATCTTGGAGAGACAAACCCACATCGATAATGAGAATGATGTGTGTACCGATAGCCATCACCATGCTGGCTGTGCCGATATGTATACCTTCTTCAAACAGTTTGTTGTCGTTGTGGTCTTCTAGCTTGGCTCGAGAATCTAAATGGATCCTCATGTCTCTTGCGATCAATTTCCAACCGAGTCAAACTGTCCTTTTGATTTAGCCCTTTCTTAATACCCTTTGTCCCCATATGTTTAACGTTTTTAAGACATGTTTTCAGCTCATGTGATGTGACAGAGAAATAATGAAAACATGGTTCCCAACGTTGTAACACAAATATCCATCGCCTGTAATGAAACGAAGTACAATCCATAGCTTCAAGCAGATCCACTTCATTTGTGAACTTAAATCAGAACCTATCTGCTCCGATCGCCTTACCAATAACCATGCATTTATTTTCATAGATCAAGTCTTTCGTGGGCCCTTCCAAAAACAGGATTGGGGCCTCTCTAACCCAACGGTGTGAAGGTGCAAGCCCTTTACCCTTCTCTTCTCTGGTGTAGCGGCGATACATTGATACAACACGAGTGGTTGTAAACTTGCACGCAAAACGACCAAT
The DNA here is from genome assembly GCA_900406295.1 of Aurinia saxatilis. NCBI lineage: Eukaryota > Viridiplantae > Streptophyta > Magnoliopsida > Brassicales > Brassicaceae > Aurinia > Aurinia saxatilis. The sequence continues at coordinate 10,239 of OVAP01000289.1, read as the reverse complement.
CTCTAGAACTCAACGAGAGCCAAAACAGCATTACATTGTATCTTTAAAGAACCACATCAATAACCGGTCTACCATATATGTTATTTGAATTTGGTTCTTAAAATTAGTTAAATTAATTACATGTTAAAATATTTTATTTATTTGATCGATTTTGAAGTTTAACTGATATTTTATCATTATGTTAACATAATTATAAATATATCTCAACAATTTAAGACAGTAAGATAGTTTCGAAATCAGACAATGAAAATTTCGATTCTTTTTTAAGATCCAACTACTTGGCTTTGGCTTTCTTGGTGACTCTGCTAGCCAAGAAATCATCATCTGAGTCGTCACCTTCTTCGTCGGAATCCTTCTTCCGCTTCTTCGTGGTGGTTGGTTTCGAATCATTTCCCTTCTTTTTGGCTGACAAAGATGCGGATAATGGTTTTACTTCCTTCTTTGCGGTCACTGTCTTGGAAGTGGTTCTTGGTGTGGAAGCTGCAGATTTTGCTGGTGAGCTGAATTTTCCAGTCTTTTGCTGTTTCCTCTCAAGAACTTTCTTTGCTTTCTCAGCCGGAAGCAATCCAGACTCCATCAACCTGTGATGAAAACACACACACAGAGAGATTTTCATATACAGAGAACAACTGGTAGCAAAAATGATGACCACACCACACAATAACCATCACAAATGTAATAATGCTCTGTGTGGTGCTTTTCTTATGAACAATGTGAGTCTCTTTATGATGTTCAAGATTCAGGTGAGCTTAAGGCAAGTGCCAGAAAACACAACAGATAATCGTATAACTAACACAAAGAGAAACCGAAGAGAAAGTCCAACTTACTGTAGATTACTCAGTTTATACCTTGAGTGATCAAACACGATAACCAGATTCATACCAGCACAAGATACGTGCCTCAACATTTATAAGCCTCTCATTCGTCATAATGTGAAGGTTGTTGCACAACAATGTCGGTACAGAAAAGAATTAAAAAAACTCACCAAATCTGAGCCATTTCACTAGTAGGAACTTGCTTGTAAAGAGACTCATAGAAAATCCTCAGTGAATCTCTCTGCAAAATCGACAACGGAAACTCTTTAAACGAATTCGTCACAAACTCTATAATCAGCACTTAAGTATATACCTCCTCAGGAGGGTCTCTCTTCTGACCAGGCAAATCATAAACTTTCCTTTCCCTCTTTGTTGTCTTTACTGCTTCTTTCTTCTTTACTTGTGCTTCTTTCTCTGTCTTCTTCTTCTTCAACTCTTTCTCCTTCTCCTAAAACCAGAACATACTCATCAACACAATGCCATAACAACTCTCTCTGTTATCCCCATTTGTTTCTCCAAGAATGAGAAGGTAAAAAAAACAAACCTTTGAGGCTGCAACAGAGGAACTATTCCTTTTGGAAAGTGGCTTCTCATCGTCATCTTCATCAATCTCATTCTTCTTCACAGGCTTTGGACGAGACCCAGAAGAAGCTGACTTGATGGGTTTATCATCATCATCATCAACTTCCCTCTTCTTAACTGGTTTTGGGCGAGACCCAGATGCAGATAACTTGATGGGTTTGTTATCATCATCATCGTCTTCTTTCTTCACTTTCTTCGACAACGAAGAACCACCATTGTTGGCATTCGTGGGTTTCTTCTTAACAAGGGAACTTAAGCTCTTGTTGTCTTCATCAGCCTCAGCTTTGGCATCCACTGGTGCCATCTTCTTCTTCTTCAACCAACACAAAGATTTGTGAAGGCAAAACTGATTCCTTTCGTCAATTTTGCCCTAATCCCAAATGGATACACGGCGTCGTTTCGTCCTCTATCCCGAAATGCAAAATGCTATTCTTGAACCGGACCAAAAATGTGTTTCTAACTTTGGTTTAGTTCAAGTCTCCTGAACCGAATATATTGGGAATTTGTGAAAAAGAAAGTTCACTGTTAAGACTTATGAGACTCAAAAATTCCAATTTATTGGATAATGCTATTGCAACTCTTGATTGTTTTACTGTTATGTTCTTATGTAAACAGAACCATTGTGGCTATTATACAACTCTTGATCACCTAGTATGGACAGTACTATAGTCTTGACAAAAGCCATGTTTCCTCCTAATGAATACCAATTCCAACTTTAAGACATTCTAGGAGAAAACTTGTGGAGACTCACATTTGCCAATATATACCCATTTCTAATACTAGATGCACATGAACCACACTAGAGTATGTTTTATTAGGAACCTAGCCAATAAAGGATACTTCAAGGGACTAAAGAGCTTGTCCCTTTTTCGGTTCTTCTGATACTCCAACAGTGACTGCCAACAGATACAGTGTGTTCGTGGTTAGTGGAAAAGCCATTGCATGCTGCTACTATGTTAATGATGCATTGTGAGCGACTGCTAGTATTTCCAAATTGGTATAAAACATGGGGACATGAAGTTAAACATAATTGAGAAAGGCTCTTATGTGAAAGGCCTTCTAATCCATTTGACTTGTCAATGAGAATAAGCAAAAGGGGTGTGCAGAGAAAAATTGAAACATGTCCTCCATTTCTCTCAATGGCGGATTTTTTTTTTCTTCCAATTTTCAGTCTCAACTGAGATTGTACAAACAATACCAAAGACAAGAAAAAACATATGATTTATTCAAAATACCAAAGCCAAAATATACAAAAAGAGAAGTCTCAGCTACAAACAAAATCAAACTGCGAAAGCTCGTCTTCAAAGCCGCTTAGAATCTTTCTGCATTGCCAGAATTTCCGCCATTGCTGCTTCCTCTTCTCGTTAAGCTTCACCACAATAAAACAAAAGAACAGCTGCTAGATGCAATTATGAGACTTCTAACTAAATAAACGTAACAATAATGCTGGGGTAAGGGACACTATTAGCTTACGTGACATCAAATACATCAGGGGGTTGATCCTAAATACAGACAGTTTACATGCAGGGGGGGGGGGGG
>OVAP01000288.1:21260-36642 GCA_900406295.1 Aurinia saxatilis | reverse complement strand
TTTTTTTTTTTTTTTTTTTGAAAAATTGTTGATTTTTTACCAGGTTGTTTCGCGCAATTCGATTGGCCTTGCAGGTTATCATGGCACGACAGGGGACATTTGCTCTAATTTATGAAGCTCCTTTTTTCTTTTTTCTTAAATTGTAATTATGAACCATACCCACTTTATAAATTTACATGGCCCCTTTAGGTTAAAAACATTATAATAGTACTACAGTGCTAAGTATTAAGAAAACATTTAATTATCTAGAAACTATCCTTATTTACCGTTTAATATATGTGACATGACAACTATGGTTAATTTAACGGCGTTAACCAAAACATCACGTCATTATTCGTTCGTCCGTTGTTCGCGCGGTTTCGTAACAAATTGTGGACCCCACGCGTCTCCTCGTTAGTCGAGTTTTAAACGCTCAATTATTCAATGACGATGACGTGGCGCACTCTTGATGGACGGTTTCTGAGCTAAAATGGTTTTATCTGACTGACTGATCAGCTTGCTGCAGAAGCTGAACCATTTTTTCTAACCATCTCGCTACGTTTTAATTATAACTCCAATCTTACTTTTTCTAACATATTATTATATATTGCTTTCTAAAGCAAAATGATTTCCTGAAAATATCATAGGCATAAATTAGTAATTGATTTTTATGGTAATATAAAAACACTGATCATTCACTTTTTCGCTTTAAAACTATGGGGCCCGAATAGAAAACAAGGGGTTGATTTGTGAATGGTTTTTGTTGCCGAAGGAGTAACGCATGTTTATGTACTAGTAAGGAAACAAAGTAATACGCGGTGAGGTTAGCGTTAAATCTGTAACCAAACAAGTGTCAGACCTCGAGCAGCCTGTTGTTAGTAAAGAATTAATGCTATTAAACACGAAGAGTTGTACCCGTAAATTCTAGAGGATGCAATTGCCGTATACAAGAAGAATATTTTAAAGGAATTAATAGTATACTATAAAAAGTAGAATACGTATGAAAGAAGCAAAATCTGGGCATATCCAAAGCGCTTCTTTAGTAGTAAGTATGTTGTGTGTGTAAATGTAACAGAACATTAAGCATTTGAACATAAAAAGCAAACTGAAACATAAAAAGCATAAGAAGGAGGAGAAACGTGTGCTGAGTCTTTGAAGCGAAACGCTTATTATATCGTCCTACATCATCATAATTATCATCTTGATCATTTCATTCATCCATCCATCCATCATCATAGTGATGAGTGGTGATCATATATCGGCGAAGTTTTGATTTACTAATGTGGGTAGAAGGGCGAAATAATGGTGTGTTATGTAAAGCGGATTAGTCTGTTTTTATTATTTATATATTTTTTTAAAATGAGATTTAAAAACGTGTTAAGAACGAGAAGATCAAACAATAATACCATTTTCATAAATTTTATTCTGTTTTGTCTACTTAACACATTTAATTCATACTTTATCCACTTGACACACCCCTATTTTTATCTTCTTTCTTATTCATAGTCTAAAATTTTAAATAATATGAATTAAACGTGTTGTGTATATAAATGGTTCTGTTATAAACGGTTCCAATATACCGCATCTCCCATTTATTGCATAAAAGATTAAACCACCCAAACAACACAATCGCCTAATTAGACAAATCACCATTGAAATGTTTGCAAACGCTGAGACTGATTAATGATTATATTGATTGCAAATATACTTGTGAGGAGGAGAACAAAAATGTAGTCCAACTTTTTTCTTAATTGCTTGACACTGAGATAACTAGTAGTCTTGAAAAGCAAATGTTGCCATCCTCACATTTTAGCGTTTCCTTTTTTATTTTTATCTTCATTTTATTAATTGATATACGACTGATCTGTTTACTTTGTCTTTGTAATCTTTTCCCTTTTAGAAATCAATTCAAACCTAATAATAAAAGTGAAAAATTAAAGCCAAAAACCAATTGGACAAAATGATCTAAAATAATGGTGGGTGGGACACAACTCCGATACCATTAGTCCATTATTTCTGCCCAGATTGAAATAGGAAATAAAAGTTTATATTTTAATTTAAGAACAGTTTATTGAATCAAAAGTGTCAATATCACAAAGACACCAATCAGTCTGATTTTATTTTCTCAAGGGTTTGATATCTAGTATCTACAAAACTTGTTTATTGTAATTGCTAGAGTAACGATAATTATTTTTCTAAGGCAGTAAACAAGTAATATAACGAGACACAGAACTTTATATATAAAAAGAAAACTCAATCTCTTATGGCTTATTTTTGTCTCGAATATATGAACAACGTATAAACACTAGGATCTCACTAAGAAAGCAAGAACCCATAGAGAAAAAAAAAACAAGAACTGCAATATCATATATTCGTTTGATTTTATATTATGATTCTGTAAAATTACTTAAGAACTTTCACAAATTAAAAAAAAAACCCTAATATAACTTAGGATGTTGGAGGGAAAAAAGAAAGAAAGAAGGTTTCTAAGAACCATTTCCATGTATAATCACAGACCGAAAGGATACACAAACTATGGAAAGTTTTGCTGTTGTTTATGATTTTGGATCGCTCACATAATATTGCAGCTTGATGTGTTCTCATCACTGAAGTAATGAGAATACTGGTCACCACCGTGTTGCGGTGGATACGGGTATGGATATGGATAAGGGTACGGCTGTTGTTGATGCGGGTGCGGTTGAGGTGGCATATAGTTGACAGCTGGTGGTGGCCGAGCGTACATCATTGGCTGGAACCGCTCATTGGCCATAGCTCGTTGCTGGTTCATCACCGCCGCTAAGTATTGTTGTTGCTGTTGCTGCTGTTGCTGCTGTTGTAGGTATGGATTTCCCGGCATTTCTTGACCGCCTCCGCCATTGCCGGGGCCGGGGGCTTGGAAATATCCTGGGGGGCCTCCTGTGGACGGGCCTCCGCTGCCACCACCTCCTGGACCCATTGCGGGTAATCCCTGAACCGCCTGCATATTATGACCCATTGGACTAGGACCATTTCCCATTTGCGGTAGGTTACCCATCGGACCACCTATGGGCATACTCATGGTCGGAGGTCCTCCTCCCCCTCCTCCACCATTGCCACCTCCCATTGGACGGAAACCTGGCGGGAGTCCTCCACCCATCGGTCCTCCGCCCATGGGTCCTCCTCCGCCGCCACCACCCTTCTTGCCACCGTTGGGATCGCCGTTCATCTGACCTCCACCACCACCTTTATTACCGTTTGGACCACCTCCGCCATTTTTTCCATCAAGGGGATGTCCATCGCCACTACCATTTTTACCGCCGTTCTTGCCTCCGCCTTGATTTGGATCTCCCACATTACCGCCGCATCCACTGGGTCCTTTTTTTTTACCGTTAACTATACCGCCGCCAGCCATTTGACCAGGAAAAGGGACACCAATGGGACCTCCTTTACCCATCATTTTAGCACCGGCGGGTCCAGGACCACCGCCTCCACCATTTTTAGGAGCGTTTAGGAGCTGTTGAGCGTTAGGCATCATCATGTTAGGCATCATATTGTTAGGCATCATCACGTTACCACCACCACCACCCATCATAGGAGGCTTCATCTTGTTAGGCGGAGGTGGGTGGTCGTCAAACTCATCATCCTCCAAATCATCTTCAAACTCGTCATCATCATCAAACTCATCATCGAATTCGTCATCACTAAAATCGTCGTCATCATCATCAGGAACGTCAAACTTCACAGCCTTCTGATTTGGATTCTGAGGATTCTTGTTCATAGGAACAGAGCCAGGCCCTGGACCCTTCAACTGAGGAGGAAGCTTCAGATCTTGAAACCCTTTCATCTGCTGAAGCTGTTGAAGTTGCTGAAGTTGCTGAGGATTCAGCTGCTGCATCTGTTGTGGTGTTAACTGCGGAATACCCATCTTCGGTGGTCCACCACCACTACCCATCTTCGGTGGCCCACCACCACCGCCTCCGCCACCACCGCCTCCGCCACCACCACCTACACCGCCACCGCCGTTCTTCTGACCTTTGTTATTGTTTCCACCGGCGTTACCGCCACCGCCTTTGCCGCCGTGGTCAATCTGCATGCCTTTGAACTGATTGGCCAAGTTGGGTTGGTTCTGATTGGTGTTGTTTGCCTTTGGAGCTCCCCAGATTTCGGCATGTTTCCCAGATTTCAAGAGCTTCTTGATCAGAACTGAAGGGTCTACGTTTCCAGATACTGTCACTTTCCCTTGCTCTGCGTCTATCTTGGTCGTGTAAACACCTTAGTCAATCACAAGACCAAAGTCTTTAGTCAAATCTGAAAAATGGAATTTTGTTTACAAGGTCAAAATAAATGAGGTAAGATTCTGAAACAACTTTTCTACCTTCGATTTTCTGCAAGATTTTCTTCACTTTCTGCTTACAACCATCACAATGAATGTTCACTTTTAGAACACAAGTCTACACAACACACAACAACAAAAACAGAGTAAATTCTCATATTACTGTAAGCATACAAACATCAAAAACGGAAAGAAAAATAGTGTTGAGCCAACCTGGATCTTCATAAACTCTTCTTTACTCATTTTGTTCTTGAAAATCTATTTTAATAGATCTGAGACAAGTTCTCTGGTTCTTGAATGTGTAATCTGCACAATGAAAAAACCCAGAACATGTTAGTAAAGCAGTAGTGCAAAAGACAGACGCAAACATAAATGCCAGCACACAATTGTTATACATTATCAGAGAAAACAAAAGCAATAGTTCGAGTCTCCTTTCTTGTTGGGTGTTTTTAATGGAAGACAAATATGCAGAGAAGATTTTAGGAAACAGAGAAAGCAAATCAGACTTATACTTGAATGAAGCAAAGAAGAAGAAGAAAGAGAGTTTCAGACTTTACAGTAAGTTTGGTGGACATTAACTTCTCTACTTCATCTATTTCAGAACGAGAGGGAGAGAGAGAGATGATGATGCAACGTTGCTACTTCGTTATCTTTTTTAACAAGAGCTTTAATTTATTAGGAGAAATGGAGTGAGTGCAAGTACTCTTTTTTTGGCTAATAAATATTTATTTAATCTTTTTCTGCCATAAATATTAATTAATAGTAAGATGTCAAAAGTAATTGTGAAACTGGATTAGGAGTATTCAAATAACAAAAATTAGATTAGGAGTATTAAATGGCATCACCGAATTTTAATGTTCAAAATCGAATACAGTATAATATGAATATATTTTTAACATGAAAGCAAAGATTGAAAACATGTTGTTCAGTGTTACATTTAAATCCCTTCTCTTTTCTTTTTATATTAAAAATGAGTACTGAAATATGATTTTCAGTGTGAAACTGAAAACAAAACACAAAAAAAAGAAAAGCTTGGAAATAAGGATTCTATGTGAAATTCCCTGTGTATTCCTTATCAGAGTTACTGGCTCAGCTTGAGTGGCTCGGCTTGGCCTCAACTACACAAAAGCATATTTTATGGAAATTAATTAAATAAAGTATATTTGTTGACAAAACAGTTAAAGTAAAGCAAAGTTTTATTTCTTAATTACGACAATGAACCGGTAAATTTAACGTTGCTAGGTGATGAAAAACGTGAAGTTGTTCGTTCTCCTTTTATTCCTTCCGTATAAACCGGTCCTAGGAATTTTGCTACATTAAATTTAGGAACAATCTTTCATTCTTCTTACGGCAGTAATTTAAATTTGAAACTATAAAGTATAAATCCAATGTGAAGTCTTTAAAGAAAAAGAATTCAATACGAAATGACATTAGTCTAGTGACATGTAATAAGTCTACTGAGACTAGACACCATTTATTCAGGATCGAGTCTTACCACTTACCTCATATAAGAATTTGGCTAATGGATCAGCTAGTTGTGGCCTAATGATGACAAAAAAAGGTATAAATCCAATTAATAGTAATAATCAAATTAAATTTTTACTGAGAAATAACTGCTATCTAGTAGCATTCATAAATTTATAAAAAATCTGCACAATCCTATTTAGATCTAAACATTTCTGATTTTGATTTTCAAATTTGTGGGTTTTGAGGTCAGGTCCTTCGAACCCATATAAGAACAAAGGTTAATATCGAACTGGTTCAGGTTTGAATAGGTTTGAGAACATATATAGAGAACTAATCAGTATCCCATAAAGTACGGTTATTTTTTGCTAAAGATAATACTCCATGAACCAAAATTATCCAAAAATGCACTTTATAAAATATTTTACATGAATTAAAGAGTATAAAAAAAAACTACAAAGTTTTCTCTCTTTTGGGTTTAAGTCTCTCTCTCCCAAAGTTCCAAAATCTTTTGATTAAAGCAAATCTTAGGGAATATTCTATTTTTACTGAGTTTCAAACAACGTTCCTAGGGTTCGTCACTACCTTCATCGTATCATCCGGTTCCTCGTTTTTGGTTGAATATATTGAAGAATTTTTTTAGGATTCTTCAATACCTTCTACGCCTTCGCTAAGTTTCTTTAGTTTTTCAAACGCAAAATTCATTATACTTTCCGGTCTCGTTCATGAGAATTATTGGGATGACAAGTGAGTTTGACATCGAAATGCAATTTATGTTTATTGAAAAAGAAGAAACTCATTTGGTTTTGACTAGTAAACCAGAGTACGTATCACACAACAAGGATCGCCTAAGCCTGGTTGGAAGATTGTTGAATCATGATGTTCAACGAGTCTCAAATGCTATATGAGATTTACCTTGTAAGTGGGGTTTGGTTAACAAAGTCCGAGCGATTTCTCTTTCCCGAGATCATTTGCAGTTCATGTTTAGGTTCATGGATGACTTAAACAAGGTATTCAAGACTGGAGTTTGGACACTAGAGGATTGGTGTGTCACGTTGGAGAAGTGGACTGAGAAACCACCAGATGATTATCTGAGGATATTGTATGTTGGGTGAAAATTCACAGTTTCATATGAACTACTACACCGAGGAAACGATCCGAGACATAGCCAGATAAATTTGTGAAGTGGACAAGGTTGAGTCTGATCAGACGAGAAGTCAGAGTAGAACATTTGTATGTGTCCGCATCCTTTTCGACATCACGAGACCTCTCATGAACTACATATCAATTCAGCTACCCCATCGGGAGACATAATCAAAGTTACCTTTGAGTATGAAAAATTTAAGAAAATATGTTTCGTGTTTCAGAACCTCACACATGAGAAAAGCCGATGTCCCTTCCTTCGAAAACCTTCAATGCCTGTTCCGCTTTACCCGAAGGTGATACTAAACGAGAAAGATCCTCTCTTTAGGGTTCTGACTAATGATCAGGTTTTTCCTTATGGGTTTACATGGAAATACAAAATTGCTCCAAAGGTGAGTGATGAGATGCGTTAGTACTTACTTGTTTAGGACGCCACCGAACGTAAAGCTCAAGAATGGAGAATTAGAAAGAAAGTCAATGAGATTTTGGTTGTACCTTTGTAACAAACTTCCTGTACTAGCCCCTTAGAGATTTTGAGCATGAATCTAGTGACCCTGGACAAAGGCAAAGGTGTAGAGCAGAGTAAAGACAACTGAAGTCTGTATAATGATGAGCTCAGGGATACATGAGATAGTACCAAATTAATGGTGTATGCTCACATACAAGTGGGAGATAAGGATAAAGAGATGGAGTTGGCGTTACATGCCGATGTAGTCTCTCAGAAAGTGGATGTTCTGGGTTTTTGAGGTCATATAAAGTCTTTAAAGTTTCCTCGGGGACTTGAAGCAATTAGTAAAAGTATGGGGGCTCATGAGGCTAGTGGTTCAGGCTTGTCCTCTACTCGCAAGGGTTCATGAAAACGTTTGTTAAAAGAGAAGAAGAAGAAGAAGAAGACAAAGTTATGGGAGAAAAATAGAGAAACAAAAGGAGGAAGATATTTTGGTGGGAACGTAAGTCACACAATGTTGGTGAGCTCTCGTCCAAGTGTGTTAAACAAGGAAAATCAAAGGAAGATCCAGTAGGTCCACCGACGATCCAATATATATTTTGAGTTGGAATTGTCAAGGGGTTGGGAATCCTATGACAATTCAGAGACTCAAATAATTGCACCGGGGATTCCCCTTGTATTTTATTCCTAATGGAGACGAAGAATAATGTGAACAAGATTTTGGATATCCTTATTACTTTACGTTACAAAGTCTTTCATTCCGTGGAACCACTTTGTAGAAGTGATGGTTTGGCAATTTTTGGAAGGACTTAATTGTCTTGGATTTCCTGTATAAAGACAAAAATATTTTGGATGTGCGTGTATAACAAGTTTCTAAGGTGTGGTTTCTTACCTGTGTGTATGGAAACCCGGTCTTAAAATGTCGAGCTTTGGTGTGGGAGAGACTAAGCCTAATTGCCACAAAATGTCATGAGGCTTGGTGTATGATTGTGGATTTCAATGAAATCTTATTTAATGAAGAGAAGCATGGTGGTAATATTCGGGAGAACATTTCTCTAATGTATCCTAAAAGTCAACAAGAATTTTAGACGATTTGAGTCAAATCATAGACTGGTGATGGTATACCTTGATGGTGAAAACGCACTACCTCGTGGAAAGTTTTGTTTTGACAAAAGACTCGTTGAGGACCAGAGTTTTATTAATGTCGTGAAAGATGCGTAGAATGGAACATGATGGGGAAAGGAGCATAACAGTTTTGATAGACTTACGTGTTGTAGAAAGAGGATTAATAATTGGAAGAAGAGGATGAAGCTGAACTCTTTTACACGTCTCACAATTCTAGGGGTTGAGCTAGAGTTTGAAGAAGATAAACAATATCCTGATCAATCTCAGATACAAGTTTTAAAGGAAGAAATTGTTGAGGCTTTCAGATTAAAGAAATGTTTTGGAGACAAAAGAGTCGTAACAAATGGTTAAAGGAGGGTGATAGAAATAGAAAGTTCTTTCAAGCATCTGTTAAGACTACTAGAGCAAAGAATTCGTTGAATTACTTGATGGATGAGATGGGAGTTGAGAAGCATACAAATCATGAGAAAAGTGATATAACATGCAATTATTTCATGTAGTTGTTTAATAACTCTGAATTGACTTCTTTGACTGATTTTTCTTATAAAACTTGAGAAAGAAAGTTACACCAACTATGAATGAACATTTCATCACAGAGGCCTCGATGGATGAGATAAAGGGGGCAACATTCTCCATAAACTGCACTGGGACCAGAAGGTCTCACTGATTTTTTCTTCAGGCCGTATTGCAAGATCATCAAGGGGCAATTATGTTTTGATATTAAACAGTTTCTTTGGATGAGTAGTAGGCCCTAAGTCTGGAACCATACATACATTGCTCTCATACAGAAGGTGGCTAGGCCAAAGATGATGGCTGAATTGTGGCCCATTAGCTTGTGACCGGTTCTTTACAAAATTATCTCAAAGGTTATGCTAAAATAGAAGCTAATTTTGCCACATATTGTTACTCCAACAAAATCATCTTTCGTTTCAGATATATTTATCTTCGACAACATCTTAGTAGCTCATGAGGCGATCCATGTAATTCATACTCATCCAACTTTATCTTTAGACTCTATGATATAATGGAATAGTCTTTTGGTGAAGTTATCCTTTCTGGCTTAGAATTTGATAATGCATGAATAAACTGGGTGTATGACATGTGTGAAGTCGGTGTCATACTCAATTTTGATAAATGGGCAGCTTATGGTCGGATTATTCCTGAGAGAGGGCATCAACATGGAGATCATTTGTCACCTTTCTTGTTTGTCTTGTGTACATAGGCTTTGATTTTTGTTTTTTCTCAATAAGGCTGAAGCGGAGGAACTGATTTCAGGCATACAATTTCATGTATCAGGTCCTCCTATCAATCATTTGCTATTTGCTGATGATAGCTTACTCATGTGTAAAGCTACATAAGAGCAATGTATGAATTGATCCCGAGGCAAAAGATTAATATTGACAAATCAGCCATCAATTTTGGTGCTTATGTGGACGAGAGTATGTAAACAGAGATTGGAACCCCCTAGGGTATAATGGAGAATTTCCCGAGTGCTTTTGTAGTTCGAAAAAGGCCTTGTTGGCTTATATAAAGGACAAAATCGTAGCTAACGTCTTGGAATGTTACGCTAAGAAACTTTCTCTGTGGCAAGGGGGTTCTTTTAAAGTCTATTGTATTAGCTATGCCGGTTTATGCCAATGTCTTGTTTTAGACTGCCGTATGAGATTTGTAGAAACATCACAAGTATCATGATGGAGTTTTGGTGGGGTGATGAAGAATTTTTTTAAAAGATTCATTGGCTTGGATGTGATCGGCTCACATTGCCTAAAGTTTTATGAGGCAATGGATTTAAGGACTTTTTTTTTTTTAATCAAGCTCTTCTAGCCAAGCAAGCTTGGAAGCTCCTTCATGATCCCATCAGTCTCTTTTATCAAACTTTTTACAGACGATACTATGGTTTGGGAGATTTTATGTCTGCCTCTTCAGATACATGCCCTTCCTATGCATGGTGAAGTATCATCTTTGGTAGAGGGTTTCTAATTAAAGGGCTAAGATGAATGATTGGAAATAGTGATAAAACACTTGTATGTTGATCTTTGTATAAATGATGGTGTGGATAGACGGTTTGTGAATCTTAACTCCTTGGTGAATATAAACTTAAAAACCTTTGATCTCATTGATAGAGATTCGGGTGATTGGAACTTGACAAAGCTGGAAGAGAGATATTAGGTGATCTAGTTGGAGAATATGTAGGGAATTAGGTTTTTAGGGTCCGAGAAAACTCTTGGAAGAGGAAGAGTCTACGGGTCGGGCAACACGATTAATGCCATTAGGATCTGATCCGGTTCCATTCAGGTACCCATGGGCCATGGTTTTCAGACTTGATCCAACCCAATACCCAATGGGTGTAATTTTATGGAACTGGATCGAACCCGATACCTTTTCCGGAGTCTGGTTTTTATGACCATGCCTGATATCATTCATGATCGATTCACATATCCCACATAAACTATTATGTCTCGATCATAATAAAAGTAATTAAATCTCTAATTATATTCAGTAGACTAAAATAGAAATCAGGAAATAACGTATTTGCAAAAGAAATAACTCTAATAATAGAAATTGGTTTTTAATTATCTTACACTTTTTTATGATACATTACATCAAAAATTTTTTACCAAATTTTTTTTCATTCAATGTAAGGAATCATCATCAACAGCCAATAGTTTATCTCTACAAACAGAGACAAGAAATAGAGATCAAAGTAAAAATAAAAAATAAAAAATAAAATAAAATAAAGACAGACCAACAGTTATATCAAGTTAATTGTTTTATATGAAAATAAATGCAGCAGTTACCAAAATCAAGTTAATTGTTGTTTTCTATGAAAATAAATTCCGTAGTTACCAAAGGTCGATCAATATGAGGTTATGAAATTTTCTTACAGTATCTATGGAAGACGCCGCAAAGATGACATTTGACTGATGCAAACTCTTCATGATTTCAAAGATTTATTTCAATGCGAAACTTGTTTAAAGTTGAAATGAGTCAAAGAGAAAAAACGTCAACTATGCATTAAAATAAATCTTCTAAGTACCGTATTACCCACGTAAGTCTTGGAATAACCATTTCTTTAATCAAGTGATCCAATATTAATTTCAATCTCCTCTATCTTGAGGCCTGCACTTAGCTCGAGAGAGAAATTTTGTGGATCTAATTGCGTTTTTTCTTTGCGCTTGCTGTTTTGAGTCTCCAAATTTTTTTTGTTAACAACATGCATGTGAGGTTTTAATCCAGGAAATGACACAATAATAGTTTTTACACAAATCATTCACTACAGGAAATGTGACTATTCTTAGCAGTATAAGATAGCGTTTTTCCGTATATGCTATGGTAAAGTGATCATAATTTTTTCATAGTGTTTGTTCGGTGACAAACGCTATGGTATGTTGGGCGCGAAAAATATTTGTTCTCCCGTTTACTGTTTTGGCTTCCCTTGGTTTATAATAGCAATAAAACGCTATCACAGAATATGACGGAAAAAAATATTTTTTTCCCTCCAACCTAAACAAAAATTATTTTGGGGGGGGGGGGGAAATGTCCTCTCAAATGAAAAGTTAGGAGGGAAACTTTATAATTGGATTATTAAATTAACTCATAACAAAAATAAAAAACACATATGACTTTTAGAAACTATTCTTGTAAGAATAATATACATGGTTGTGAAACATAAAAATTATATAAAATATACAATTCCAAATTAAAAAAAAGCATTTATAAATAAAATAACAAAAAAATAAAAATGTAAAGGAAGCAAAAATATTGAAATCTAAATAATAAAATCATTTAATAATTTTATTTACTAATTGATAATGATATTTTTTAAAAATAACATATTTTACATACACAACATAAAAGATAAAAATAATTAAAATTATAAAATAATAATTAAAATCATAAATACTTGGTTTAAGTTTATAATTAATATGGCAACATACATAAATTCTAGTGTAATAAGTTAAGGTGTTTTTAAGATTAATGTTTTGTTAAAGAGCTCAATGGTCTAAACCCTAAACTTTAAACCATTTACCTTAAACCCAAAACTCTAAACCTTAACCTCTAAATCCTAAACTTTAACCCATTCAACCTTACCCCTAATCCCTAAACCATAAACCTAAAAACCTTAATTATATAACCCATAAACTCTGTAGCCTTTTCCTGGCAACTATATTGTCCACCCAAGTTGAAACATTTTGTCTGACAGGCTATAACAGGGTGTTTGTCGGTTACCGCACAGCTTCGGGGACGAGGAATTCCTTGTGATAGTACTTGTCCTCGTTGCGGAGCAGAATCCGAAACCATTAATCACGCATTATTTGAATGCTTACTCTCACTGCAAACATGGGCTCTTTCGAAAACGCCCACCCCGCCAGGATTTTTTCCGGGACCTTCGGTTTTTTCCAATTTTGACTATCTATTCTGGCGTCTTCCGTCAGAAACGATTGATAAGGCTTTTCCTTGGACTCTTTGGTATATCCAGAAAGCCCGAAATGACAAAGTCTTCAGAAAATTTGATTGGGATCCTCAAGAGTTAGTCCACTTGGCAGAAATGGAAGTTCTCTCATGGGAAGCTGCTAAAACTTCAGTCCATCATGAGGACGTCCACGAGTCTACGATTCACGGATCCCCTCATTGCTGCTTTTTAGATGGCTCTTGGACAGCCACGGGCAATCTCTCAGGAATAGGTTGGTATCACAACGATGGTGACGCATGTGTTCTTATGGGAGCCCGTACCGTTCAACACAATTTATCACCCCTTCACGCAGAAGTGGAGGCCCTACTCTGGGTTATGCTCAACATGATCAAACACCACAGGCTTGTAGTCTCTTTTGCTACAGATTCGCAGGAACTAATCCAGATGATATATTCCCCAGCGGACTGGCCAGCTTTCTCAATCTACATGGAAGACCTCACAAGACTAAAGAGCGACTTCTCCAGCTTCTCATTATTATATGTACCTCGTAGTTGCAACACCAAAGCGGATGCCCTTGCACGCAGTGCCATGATTTACTCGCAGAATATTAGCTATGTTAGTGATGTACCACCGGCTTGGCTTTCCCAACCGGTTTAATCTCGTTTAAATGATGTTGACAAAAAAAGAACCCATAAACTCTAAACCATATACTATAAACTCTTAACTAAACCTTAAAACCCTAAACCCTAAACCCTAAACAAAAAAACTTAAGCTGATATTGATACCTTATATCCTAAACTTAAAAGTGATTATTTTTATGAATGGTTAAGTGTTTAATTTATCATAAACCCTAAACTCTTTTATTTATTGTGATACCCTAAAACTCCAAAATCATTAAAAGTCTTATGACTTCTCGAGTATCCTAAATCCTAAACCATGTATTATACATCTTAAACTCTTGATCAAAAACTCATTTATCCTAAAAGCCCAAAACCATATATATAAGTTCACATGTATTATGTACGACAACTTATAGAGTAAACTATTAATCAAAGCACTTACATAATTTCTTTTATTTATTGTGGTAATTACATATACATAACTTTGATATATGGTTTCGGTTTATTATATGATAAACGAGTATTCGACTAATAGTTTAGGGTATAAGAATAAGAAGTTAACGAATATTTCAGTTAGAGTTATAATATCAATATACATACAAAATATATATTTGATTTTTGCTTTTTAGGAATATATGAATGGATTACAAAGAATATCAATTAAATTAATATATTAAAGTTATGAAAATACAAAATCTAAATTAGAAACAATAAAAATCCATAAAATCATATATATAAACATTATCATTTACAAATAAAACCAAAAATTAAAACACATGAGAAAATGCATTATTTTGAGCTGTATTTTAAATTTGTTAACAAACTACTTAACATTTCAAAAAGATATATTTTCTTTAAAAGTTTGTTTTGAATTTTTTTTTAAAAATAATGTGAAATTTTATCTTAATATTATCATATGTTTAGAAAATATTTACAGTTTTTTTGCTAAAAAATTGATTTTACCATGCCATCTATCCATGTTATATGTGACCATTAATTATAGACCGTCAGATTAAAATAATCAACGCTCAAGATCAATAATACTTGCCATCTCACTGATCCATCACAAACATCGTAATGCATCACAAACCGTTGGATCAACATAATGAACCGTTTGATATTAATTGTTATTTCAGATCTAAAGACTGCAGAAAAAAGAGGAAATAAATATAAAAAAATAAAATCTCTCTCGATCTGCAACTCTCCTCTCCGACTTCCTCTCTTCTATTCTCTCTTCTCAGATCTGTAATTCTTTCTTCTCCCATCATATAAAACCTTCCTCATCTCCTTCTATTCCCTCTCCATACAAAACCTTCCTCATCTTCGACAACCATAACCATGATTCGTCACCATCTTCATGATCCGTCGGCTGAAGCCTCAGATCCACTCTAAGGGTGCAACTGGTTGCACAGTAAAAAAAGTTAGTGGAATCGAAGTAGTGGAATAGAAGTGAGTGGAATAAGGATGATAGAGGAATTTTTTATTCCACTTATTCCTCTCCAAAATTGTAGAGGAATAAGTTTTGAAGAATTTGTTCACAAATTCAAATTACTCTAGAGGAATAAGTAGAATTTTTTTCTACTAACTTTTTTGTCAATTGGTAAACTTTCAGAGTAATATCCAATTCCTCAACTTTTTATTACTCTAAGTATGCAACCAGTTGCAGCCTAAATCAGCTTCTCCTCCTCACCACGTTGTCCCTTTCTTCGTCAATCTCCGCCATGGACTCCTTCCCTCCGCCGTTGACAAGCCTTTCATCTTCGACGGCTGACTCCTCACCAACATCAATTTCAGCGTCGTCGTGGCCCTCCTCTTCGGCGTGGTTGTGGCTCTCCTCTTCGACAACATCAATTACCGTCGTGGATCTAGTGTTTTTT
>OVAP01000288.1:0-21237 GCA_900406295.1 Aurinia saxatilis | reverse complement strand
TTTTGGTTTTTTTTTTTTTTTTTTTTTTTTTTGTATTTCTGTATTTTTGTATTTTTATACATTGTATGTATTTTGTACTTTCTGTAAAGAAATTTAAAATTATTAATAATATGATGTTTTATTATTTTAATTGTAGCAATAAAAAAAATTATTATATTATTATATAAATTTTAATAAATCGTGTATATATAAAAAAAAATATATAAACAAAAATAGGGAAGAAGTAAAAATACTGTATAAAATATGCATAATTCATAATGAACAATGACAATATACAAACATTATTATAAAAATATAGCATAGCAGACAGAAAACCG
Organism: Aurinia saxatilis; assembly: GCA_900406295.1. Taxonomy (NCBI): domain Eukaryota; kingdom Viridiplantae; phylum Streptophyta; class Magnoliopsida; order Brassicales; family Brassicaceae; genus Aurinia; species Aurinia saxatilis. Next base: position 20,920 of record OVAP01000288.1, on the reverse strand, counting down.
CTATGTTTAATTAAGAAATGATAACACAAAAAAACCGCTATCTAAAGCCTAAGACCTATTATCACGTGTCCAGACTTAGCGTTTATCAGGTCACTATGTTAGCCTACCATAACGTTTATCATACGCTAAAAATACTCGTTTTTCCTGTAGTGATTACGCTAGAAACAATAGTCATAGTTACATCATTTATTCTATATCTCTTTTTTTTATTAATTATTGTATCTTAAATATTGATTTAACAACGACAAATAAATCAATTTTCATACAACAACATCCAAATCGATCTCCAATACACATAACAAATTGTTTATCTTTTAAAATATTAACTACATGTAACATCTTAACTGCACAAAACATAGTACATGTATTACGTATTAACCGAACCATATGGTTGTCGTCATCAAGATAGATATGGCAGTACAGATGATAAGATGAAATAAGTTTTGGCACAAAAAAAAGATTCATCCAAATGAGATTTGATACAAAATTTGAAGGGTAAACAATGATGTGTTTTTTCGGTGTCATACATATTTTTACTAAATATATAAAATATATGCATTTTGGTATAAAATTTTAGTATAAAAGAAAATATACTATTTAAAAATATATAAATGTAAATTCTCCCCTAAGCGAAATCTTCTAAAAATTAATTTTCAACCACTATTTATTTTTATGAATTTTATACAACAAATTTAAAATAATATTTAAAGTCCAAAAGGAATTTAATTACTTGCAAACAGTACAGTTATATAATCTTGGATGATATTAAAATAGAGAAATTACATAGAATAACATAAAATTATATAAAAAATACTAGAATAACATCCTTAATGTGGTGTGTATTAGAATAACACAAATATTTTGTCAAAAGACATTTGTGCCATTTACAACTAAATTTTTGGCAAAACATTGAGAGAATAACACACTTAGAATAACACAAATGTTTTGCTAGAAATTTAGTTGTAAATGGGACAAATGTAATTAAATAGAATAACAAACCACATTGAGGAAGTTATATAATACACTTGCATTAAAAATTTAATTACATTTGTGCCAGTTATAACTAAATTTCTACTAATTTTAGAAAAATCACTTCTAATTATAAAGGGAACACAACATTAAAGGTAATTAACACAAAATATAACACAAATAAATGTAATATCTATTAACTACTGTAAATATGTCAAAGAATGATTCAAAAAAGAAAGGAGAACATCTTCTCTCGAGACAAAGAGAAGACTGGATTTTAACCTAGTCCGTTGTCTTCTCCGTCCTCCTCCTCCTTCATCTCTGTACCGCCGCCGCCGTCATCCTTTTTCATCTCTGTACTGCCGGTGAAGCCATATTCCTCGAGAGCAAGCCAAATGCCGTCGGAGTTCTTCTCTTTGTTTGGATCGGTTTGGTCCTCTTTGGTCTCTCCGTCGTCGTCAACTCGAATGCTTCTCTCTGTCGCGATTTGGTCTCTCTGTCGTCGTCAACTCGAGTGCTTCTCTCCGTCGCGATTTAGTCTTCCCGCCACCGTCAACTCGAGATCCGGTAATTGTGGTTCATTTTGGTCCTCTTTGTTGTCGAAAGAGGAAACAATTTTGGTTGTGTTTTTCTTCTTCGACGACGTTGAACCCAGATCTTGGAGAATTTGGTTGCTTGAGGAAACCGTAATAATGTATTGCCTTTTTAATCATTTGGTTGCCAGAGGAAACTCAAAATTCGAGTGTTGCTGTATGCATATTAATTCTAGGAATTAATTCAAAAAACTAATTCATATAACCATCATTCACTGGAAATTTGTTTGATGCGGTATGATTTTATTGTTTCTAAAATGTTTGTAGAATGAGTTTGTTATAGGAATCAGTTTTCCAGTAATGATTTTTAAAAATTGAAATTGTATCATACGATTTTTCAGTTCTTGAGACAAGGTTATTAAAATTGTATCATTTGAATTTGCCGAATATAATGTTTTATGACCACAAATTTGTTACAAAGTTGTGACAGATTTTTTTCTAATTCAAAGTTGTGACATATTTTTTATTTTTTTAGATATGGAGTCTTCAAGCGGAGAAAAGAAGGATTATCCTAGACAAAAGTTTCCTAATGGAAGAATGCCTAAAAATTTTAGGAGCCCGAATCACAATACTCATTTCACAGTGGTAACGTAAAAAAAATCTACCGTCACGTAAGTGTTATTCCAGTAATTAAAATTTCGACGAAAAGTAACATGTTTTATGAAAAATATGCCGTTAAAGAGACGTAAAAAAAAATCTGTTGTCAGTAGAGGAAAAAAATCTATCACACAAAAAATAAATCTGTCGTACATAAATAAAACTGTCACGGGATAAACAAATATGTCCCCGCATAACCAAAAATAAAAAATTAAATGTGCCGTAAAAACAAAAATCTGTCATGAAAATTAAATTCTACCACCTTATGTGGCAGAGTTTTGTATAAATCTGTCGTACCCTTAATAAATCTACCACGACTTAAAAAGTCTGTCACCATAATAATAATGACATTTTTGTAAATATTATTATTTTCGTAAAATTTCAGTAATGTTATTTTTCGTAACTAATATTTTTAATAAATAATAAAAAATAAGATAGTTATTTATAAAATATCACTTGATAAAATAATAATTTTCATTATTCTAGTTTTTTTTTGCCATTTAAACATCACATAGTCTTTTCTCGAAACATGGAGTGTTATATAAAAAGGGCAGAGAAAATAAAATGAATAAAGTAAAAAGGAAATTGACGTGTTTTTATCTTTCTGGATTAATAATTACATGATTGTATACCCCAATCATGATTAATTTCATTCTACGATTCAAAGACTATTTGACCATATCGATTCACAATTTCACATATACTCGATTCCACGCATGGTTTAGTTTTCAATGATTAACAACTATACTCGATTTATGTAATTATTTTTTGATTTATGCAATTATTTCATTTCATGTAAAATTCACCATGGATCAGGGTTTAAATTTAATAATGATAACTAACTAAAAAATACAGTAATCATTACTCTATTCCAATTCACCCATAATTGGAGGGCCTTCTCATGCGTATCCAGTTATGGATTTTTTCTATATTTAAACAACAATTTCCGTCACCAAAAAATAATTTATAGTTTTATCCCCTGCAATTTAAGTTAGTGTGAAAATTTTATTTTTTTGCTACGGCAACAGATGAATATATTATTCATATACTGTTTACTTTAAACAAAAATCGAGCTGCGGCGATCATGAAGGAGATTTGAGAGATCTTAGTTGGTGTTTTTCCGTAGATTGTTGGGGCTTAGGAATCTCTATCTTTTCCTGTGATAGAGTTATAATTCGGAGATATCACCATAATTTTGCCGACTTTGAGTTCTAAATATCGATTTCTTGTGTCTTACAGATTCATACTTTTTTAGGGTTTTGAAGTGTTTTGTTCAGCAGTACTTACGTCTTAGGTTCCGGTTCGTAACAAGTTGTGAATGTTGTTCCTGAGGGTGGAACATCACGATGGAGAAATCTTTGGATGCTGCTTTCCTGTCGATGAGGATTGATGATGATGAGCCGCTGGTTATACCTGATACACCGGAGTTTTCTTCTAGGGAGCTGAATAAGATGAGTCTTATCCGTAGATTATTAAACCCAGAGGCTCAGAAAGTGGCCAACGCCATATGGGATCTACCCCAAAAGTGGGGTTTTGTTAATCGTATTAGAGGGGTTGCTCTGTCCTCTGATATGTTTCAGTTCTTCTTTAAGCATGAAGAAGACCTGGTCGAGGTTCTACAACACGGAGTTGAAACGGTGGATGAATGGTGTGTGGCTTTGGAGAGATGGTCTAAAGAGAAACTTGTGAATTCCATACAGACGGTACCTATATGGATAAAAGTTAGCAACATACCCATGGATTATTTTACAAAAGTCACAATAAAGGAAACTGTTAAGTGTTTAGGTTATGATGAGTCTGTGGATCTCGATGACACCAGAAACCACAGTCGAGCTTTTGTTCGAGTTCGTATTCTTTTTTATGTTCTGGTGAACAACAACGTGTAGCTTTTGAAAGTGAGAACGTGAGGAAACGTTGTTCTGGCTGTCAGCGACTCACTCACGATAAGTCCAGATGTCCTTTCATTGAGTCTGTGATTCGGCCTACAAAGCCACTCCCGAGTACTGAAGTGCCAATCCAGGCTCTGCACGACGATCCGAATAAGTTAAACAGTCAAGAGTTGCGTATTTTTAAAGGAAAAAATATTGTTACAGAGGCACAAAATTCGAATACTCTCTGCTCTAATATGATGTGGATGATCAGCATGATACAAGCAAAATGTTGATGGCTGACGCCATGCGTATTGTAAACGAGGAGGTTTAGCTATAAGAGCTGCTTGTGAAGACAGCCTTATCACTTGTAACGCAGCAAAACATGTATCGGTGTCCCCTGCTTTGTACACCGACGAGGGGAGTGTTTTGGGCAGAGCAGTCATAGGCGTGTCTTTGGATGTGCCTAGTGAGGCTGTGTCGCATAATCTTGATAGTATTCCTAATGAATCAATGATAGAGTCTCAACTAAGCTCTGGTCTCGTACAAGATACAACTTAATCTATCTCCCAGCACGATAAAACAGGGGAGTGGCATGTTGATAGCATGACATCTAACAAACAAAGGCGGAGAGGTCGACCCTGAACTAACAAATCCACTACATGGTCTAGAGTTCAGAGAGTGCCCTCGCAAGCACAAAATGTTCATGCGACGATAATGATTGATCAGACAGAGGCTTTGGGTAAAAGAAAATCTAATAGAGTTAGTGAACAAAGAATGAAGAGCGCTAAATTCGCCAGGTTTGATGGTACCTCAGAAACCATCCAATACTCAATGACGACGCTAAGTTGGAACTGTCAGGGTTAGGGAAACGTCCGGGCAGTTCGACGCCTAGACGAGATGTGCATAATACATTTTTCGGCTTTTTTGTTTCTCATGGAAACTAAAAAACCTAGTGCTTATGTGTCAGGTCTTCAATCTTTGCTTTCTTTTACGCATCATTTTCTAGTTGATCCAGTGGGTTTAAGTGGAGGCTTGGCTTTGTTTTGGAAGGATTCTCATACGGTGGATATATTATCTTCTAATCAACACTGGATTGATACTCATGTATCTATTGGTTCGATGGTGTTCTTTATCACTTTTGTTTATGGCGACCCGGTCCGTCATCGTAGGAAAAATGTGTGGAATGGGTTAATAAAGATAGGTGTATCCAGAGATGAAGCTTGGTTTTTGGTTGGAAATTCTAATGAGTTGTTACATAATACTGATAAATTGGGAGGACTATTTAGAGTTGAACGTTTGTTTTATCCGTTTTGAGCACTAGTAAGAGATTGCAGAATAAAGGAATTACCACATACATGTAATAATTTTTCTTGGACTACGTACCAAGACGCGACATGGACTCAATGCCAATTGGATAGAGCTTTTGGTAATTCCGAATGGTTCAGATTGTTCCCTCGCTCAAGCTCTGAATATTTGGCTCGATTGCACTCTGATCATCGACCCTTGTTGGTCCGACTCTACAACACGGAGGGGACGATTTTGTTTTGACAAAAGATGGGTAAAAAAACAGAACGTTGCGGATGTTATACGGAAGGGTTGGTATGGGTTAACTTCCCCTGGTAATGGTTCGATGACGGATCGCATTAAGGAGGTCCGAAAAGAGCTGTCTCTTTGGAAACGTACATCACCTACAAACTCTAAGGTGACGATTCAGCGCTTAGCACGAGACCTGGATTTGGAGACATCGAAGCTGCATCCAAACAGACAGTTAGTGCTACAGCTAAAAATCGATTTGGAGAAAGCATATAAAGAGGAAGAGATATATTGGAAAACTCAAAGCAAGGAAGCTTGGTTGAGGGATGGTGATCGCAAGACTCAATTCTTTCATGGGAAGGTACAAACTCGTCGGATGAGGAATAATATCAATGTTCTTATTAATAGCCTGGGCCGTGACTGTTTCTTAGAATCTGAAAAGGGTGAGATAGCTGTTTCGTATTTTCAAGAGATGTTTACATCATCCGAACGCTGCAGAGGAGTTGCTTCAAGGTTTCGATCCAAGAGTGGACCAGCGAATGAACAATGAATTGATTAAACCTGTCAGTAATGGAGAAATACAATTTGCGGTCAATGGCATTAAATCTAATAGCGCGCCTGGCGCAGATGGGATTTTTTTCAAGAATATTGGTCCATTATCCATGAACAAGTCATTACAGAGATACGGGTTTTTTTTGATACAGGGGTGTTACCTGTGGACTGGAACTTCACACAAATTTGTTTGATCCCTAAGAAGCCTAACCTAAAAAGATATGAAAGATCTACGGCCAATCAGTTTATGTTTTATATCTTATAAGATCATTTCGAAAATTATGTGTTCTAGACTGAAGAAGATCTTACCCTAAATTGTGTCCCAAACACAAGGAGATTTTGTTGCTGGCAGATTAATATCGGACAACCTTTTGCTTGCTCATGAAATGCTACATGGGTTAAGGACAAATCCGGAGTGCAAAAGTAATTTCATGGCTATCAAAACTAATATGTCTAAAGCCTATGATCGTGTGGAATGGAATTTTCTTGAAGAACTTCTTAATCGGTTTGGATTTCATACCAAATGGATTGCTTGGGTTATGACTTGTATCCGAACAGTGGCATAGACTGTCTTGTTAAATGGACAGCCACATGGAACCATTAAACCAGAAAGAGGTCTTCGTCAAAGTGATCCTATTTCTCCCTTTCTTTTTATACTATGTGCTGAAGCCTTAGTGCATGGGATGAATAAGGCAGAGAGTGAAGGTCACATTACGGGGTTCAGACTGACGCGGGCTTGTCCATCAATAGAACATTTATTGTTCGCTGATGATAGCTTATTTCTTTGTCGAGCAAATCTACGTGAGTCAGCGGAATTACTAAGGGTGTTGCATCTTTATGGTTCTGCTTCGGGTGAAATGATAAATTTTCAGAAGTCAGCTATTACTTTTGGTCGTGACATTGACCCTATCATGAAAGGCTGTTATTTAATGTTTTGGGTATTGAAAAGGAAGGTGGGACTGGATTATATATTAGATTGTCGTAATGTTTCAGCGGTTTAAACAAAGACTTTTGGCTTTTCTTAATGAGCGGTTGACTAAAAGACTTTTTGGATGGTATGCTAAACATTATCTTTGGGAGGGAAGGAAATTTTGCTAAAATCTATTGCTTTGGCTCTTCCGGTTTATGCAATGTTTTGTTTCAAACTGTTCAATCAGCAGTGTAGGAAGATTACGAGTGCTATTACCAACTTTTGGTGGAACTCTTGTGAAGATAAATGTAAGTTTCACTGGATCTCTTGAAAACAAATGTGTAAAGCTAAGAAAGAGGGAGGTCTTGGATTTAGGGATCTAGAAGAATTTAATCAAGCTTTTCTTACGAAACAAGGTTGGTGTATTCTGAATGATCCGGCTTCACTGGTTGCTCGGGTTTACAAAGGCCGGTATTTTAGAAACCAAGAATTCTTAACGTGTGGACATGGTTATCGACCATCATATGCATTGAGGAGCATTTTGCGTGGTGGGAGCTTCTGTCGAAAGGTCTTATTAAGCATATTGGGAATGGGACAAGCACTCGTATATGGATGGAGAAACGGATCATGGATGGAGTTTCTCGTCGACCTTTTAATAAGGAAACGATTATGCATCTCGGTCTTAAGGTCAGTATGCTTATTAACGATGATCACAATTGGAATCAAGACAAACTTGAAGAGTTGTTTTTACCTCCTGACATAGCTTTCATAAAAAGTTTATCGCCAAACTCACTTGAGGATCGATATATATGGGCCTTTACACATTCCGGTGCCTATACGGTCTAGAGTGGTGCATGGTTGGTCTCACAGCAACAATGTACGATGGCTGGTGACGATGAGCTCACGAAGGAATGAATCATGCTTAAACGACGAATATGGGGTCTTAAAACCGAGCCAAAAATTCATTTATTCCTCTAGCTTGTGGTGTTCCAAGCTCTTGCGGTGGCTACTAGATTCAGTTCCCGGGGTATGCCAGTTGATCCTAATTGTCGTATATGCATGATGGACTTTGAACCGATAAATCATGTCTTGTTTGAATGTTCAATGGCTCGTAATTTTTGGGATATTACTCATGTCTTCCCTTCGACTTTTAGTTTCTCTCTTACCTTGGACGATAATTTGAAAGTTGTTTTTGATGCTATGGAGAACTCAGTGATACCTGAAGAGAAAAGGCGTGCAATTCTTTGGTTCTTATGGAATATATGGAAGAATCGGAATCAAATATTGTATGCTCATACATCAAGGGATTTGGCTGCTCTGGTATAGGAGACTATTGATCACACATGATTTTTCGGTGAATCAGACGGAACAAGAACGGTAAAGAAACCAGGGGCGTAATGTTGGGGTTCAATTTTGGTCCTCCCCGCCTCAAAGTACAGTTAAATGCAATCTCCATGCATACTGGAGGAATGAGAGGTCAATGATAGGTGGGGCATGGATTGCTCGAGATCACACTGGTTCAGCTATGATGAATGCTCGGGATGCATTTACAATGGCATATAATTGAATCACAGCTGAGTTACGATGTATAGGTTGGGCACTTCAAAATATGAGAGATTTACATTATCAAGATATTCTTTCTATGGATTGTCGATCAGTAGTTGAAGTTATTCAAAAACCGTTGGATTGGCCAAAGTATAGATTCTTGATAACTAGCATTCGAACCTTAATGCATTCTTTTACTACGGTTACTTTTGAAGTGGTTTCGTCTTCAGCAAATGAAGTGGCAAGAGCTATTGCACGTAGTGTTACAAGAGAAGGACGGTTGCAATCTTATTTAGCTATGAGAGGTCCGGGTTGGTTGCATGATAAAATGCACAGTAACATAAGAAGTAATATCTAGATATCCTAATTTAGGATATTGATATTAGTTGGTTTTGGTTTTCGTATCATTGATATATTAGAGATTGTTCTGGTTTTTCAACTATTTGTAATTTGCATTAATACAATAGACAATTAAAAAAAATATAAAATATATATAATCAATTATAAGAGTTCTAAGGAACTAGCTAAATACAGTACGGACTAATTTTATATAAGTAACCTGGTTTATAATTTATCGACATACATATATTAGTGCATGTAACATGTTTCAAAACCTATCAACTTAAGATTTTTGAAGCTCACTAATTTTTTCTTTTTTTTGCTCGGAAAAATGCTCACAAGTTGTCCAGAAAAAAACAAAAAAGAACAATGTGTCCAGTATCATAGTTTTTTTATATATAAATATAAAAAATTTCTCAAATAATTGATCGATCGATATATGTTTAGTAAAAGTTAAAATTGAAACAATGGGACCAACTAGATGAATAATCAACAAAATTGCTAAAAGATCATTACGCCTTGACATAAATTTGGACATAAGAATAAAAAAAATTCGACTAATAAGAATAAGAACTTTAAATGATTATGTGTTGTCTTGATTAAAAAAAGATACAGTAACAAATATTTTTGTCTTCGGACAGTTTCTATTTTGTGGATACTCTTCGATACGTTTTCTATTTCGTCGATGTTCTTCAGAATAACTTCCATTTCTCTAAGATGCTCCCAAAAAGTTTCCTTTTCGTCGAGAAACAAAGAAAAACTTTCTTTTCTCATAGCAATGTACTCAAATCTTCTAGTATATCGGTTTATGAAAGACTTTGTTTGGTTTGAAAGATGGAGATCGACCCATAAAGAAAGTATCAGGCCGTTTAGCTTGACAAAAGTTTTGTTGTACCCATGAATTACCGTTCAATCATATGGATCGCATTTCGCGATGGTGGGAGTTAGATACTTCACCAACCACACAATCTCGTTGAAACTAAGTCATTTGACTTGTCGTGATCGTGGGAGACCGTCAAAATGTTGATCCGCGACCCGTAAGGCTTCTACGAGTCACGGGATTACTTTGTGATGAAGATAGGTGACTCGTGGTGTCGTCACGGGTCGCGGAATCACACGAGGGTGGTGTTAGGCGACCCGCAGACATACTACGGGTCGTGAAATCACCTTCCCATGATGTTAGGCGACCCGTGGACTTCATATGGGTCGTGGAACAGCCTTATGGCTTGATTAGGCGACCCATGGTCTTTGCTTCACGCATGATTAGGCGACCAATGGATCGCATAATGAAGTTTTGTACAAAATTGAATCCTTGTTGGTTTAATTCCGTATTCATATGAAACTGAATCCTCGTTGGTTCAATTTCATGTTCGTATGATACGAGAATGAGTTTCGTATGAGATTCGACCCTTGAGTTGAATAGGTGACCCGTACATGTTTTACGGGTCACAGAATTTCCTTGTAATGTGATTAGGCGACCCGTAGATGTTCTACGGGTCGCAGATTGTCTCCGAGACTTGATCAGGCAACCCGTGGACATTATACGGGTCTCGGATTGCCTCTCGCTTGTGTTAGGCGACCCATTAATACATTACGGGTCGGGGAATGAAGTTTCATATGAAAGTAAATCCTCAATAGCTCAATTTCGTGTCTGAATTTGCAATACGCAACCGTGGAAGCTCCACAGGTCGCATAACACACTTGCCATGACGAAAGGCGTCTCGTAGAAACTTTATGGGTCGTGGAACATGTTCGTTATTGCAATAGGTGACCCGTAGAAGCTTTACGGATCGCGGAACATGTCCACAATGCCATTAGGTGACCCGTAGAAATGTTACGGATTGCGTGATGAAGTTTAGTATGATATTGAGTCCTCTTTGGTTCAATTTCATGTTCGTATGATCAATTTGAGTAAGCCTTTTTCGAAATTTCAATGGATAGTTTTTCGTATAGAATGTTGATTGGGACTACTCGATGATCATAAGAAATCCACCATGTCACTATCGATGGATTGGATCAATTTTTTGTTTTATGAAATACACTTTACAATTTTAAGCTATCAATCTTTGGGAGTGAAATCTGATCGCCACACTCCGGTTCGGTATGGCTCACTCAACTTACGACATCATATGCTTCTCGTTAGTTTTGCCTTTGTACCTTGTAGTTGATATATCTCGTATTTTACCCGTTTTTGATAATAAACATATATTTATTTATACTTTAGAGTCTATATTATTATTATTAGAGTCCAAGTGAGTCATTTTAGGTGCATGGACGAGTTTTGGAATAATCTAGAAGAATTATGGAGCAAAAATGGAACAAGCTTGAAGAGACGAAAAAGGAAACGAATAAAATATAGAAAATCAACAAGAGGTGTCGATCGACACCCTACAGATTTGCAGCCAGATTTTCTAAATCTCAAGATCAAGATTATTTCCAATTCTTTTATGTTAATTCCCTAATTCTAAAATCCGTCCAGACCCTTATAAATACTTTTATACAGCCATTGTTTAGGCTTATGCATTATTTTACTTTACCAGAGTTTTTTGGAGAAGATTTCTTAAACCCTTTTATTGATTGTTATTGCTTTCATTCAATTATTGCATGATGAATTCTTGGCCATGTCTGAGTAGTTTATTAGTTAGGTTTAAGGTTCTTATATTGTTCTTAATGCTATACTTTAGTTTGATCATCTAAAGTCTAGATAATAGAGAATTCATTATGCATGAGAGTGCTAATAAATTGCTGAATCAATCTTAAGAGAGCTAGCTTTCTTTTCTCAGAGAGATTTGGTTTAGAATAGCTAGTGAACAATTGAATCGGTTTGATAATGCTAGTTTAAATTCCATAGGATTTCTCAGAGAGATTTGGTCTTTCTAGGGTTTAAACTAAGGTAGTTAATCTTAGCGAGGGTTGGATTGCTTGATTGTATTGTTCATGTTCTAGAGTTAAGGTTTCTTAAGTTCTGCACGTCTGGTGTCAATCGACACCACACCAATGTCAATCGACACCGTTCGTATTTAGGTTCAGAATTGAGTCTTAGTCAAAGTTCTCAAAGCCTAGCGTTTGTTTTAATTGATTTAAACCCCTCATAATTTACATACTGTCTGCTTTAGTTCGTAAAACTGAAAACCATCACCCTTGCTTTAATTTAGAATTTATATAAATTAGTTTGTTTAGTTATTCGGTCTGGATTCGATCCTTAAGTCNTTGTTTTAATTGATTTAAACCCCTCATAATTTACATACTGTCTGCTTTAGTTCGTAAAACTGAAAACCATCACCCTTGCTTTAATTTAGAATTTATATAAATTAGTTTGTTTAGTTATTCGGTCTGGATTCGATCCTTAAGTCCTATAACTGATATTTGCTGTGCACTTGCAGTTAAAAATACATAGGGTAAAACTTTATGTATCAGTGGTAACCTATCTTTTGGCTTGGTTACACTCTTCTCATTTGTACGATTAGTTTGCCAATCTATCAACATATTAATAAAATTTGGGAATCTAGGTAGAATAACAAAAACAAGTGTGAAATTTAAATGAGTAACCAATTGATGAGTGATTTAATACCACTGTACCCTTATCCATAAACATGCATTTTTTTTTTTTAATCTCTCTCCCCCTCTCCCTCTCTCTCTCTCTCTAGATCTCCCTTTCCCTCTCTCTCTCATTTGAATTTTCCAATTATTAAGATATTGATTTGAAATCTTAAGCAATTTCCGATCATTAAAAGGCATGTGATGATGTTCGTGCTATTCTATTTAGTATGAAAAATTTGTATAGAATAAAACACAATATTCTTCGTAACTGCCAATCTATTTATTTAACAATTTAAATCAGTTTTTAAAATAAAACTTTAACCATGTTGATGTGTAAAAAAAAAAAATTTTTATATCAAATTTGTAAAATTTAATCAACTAATAATGAAAGACCAAATCAATGTATAATCTAAAATGAGATGAAAAATGTTGTTGTTACAAAAATTATATAACATGTGATAATATATTTTTATATTTATTTTCTTTTGTTATAAAAACATCATCACAATAAAAAAAAAAAGTTATTTTGAAATATTTATGGTTACTCGATAAATTTGAATCATTACATAAGTACTAAACTAATTTCTATATTTATTTTGATTAGGATACAAATTGACCGACAAAATTTCCTTTCCGACAAAAAAAAAAATATTAAGGTGGGGAATTGGGTAAATGATGAAAGTGCCATCCTTGTAATCACGTTTTCGGCTGCATCAGTTTCTGTAATTCTCTTAATCATCTTTTTTTTCTTTCTTTTTTGAGCAACAAAGTTCTTAATCATCTTTTAATATTTAGTTATTTTAGTACTAAACATTTATTTTCTCTAAGTTTAGACACTTTGCTTCTACGCATTTATCATTATTGTCTTTTGTCTCAAAAGCCTAAATTATGTAAACATGCATGAAACTCTCCCCGTATTTTTAGTTTTCCTTTTGGCTTTTAATTAAAATAATACTATAAGAAATATACTATTTTCTTCCTTGATTTCACTGTGACACGAAAAAGAATAAAAGAGAGTTATTCACTAATTAGTACCTGTCGAACATGTCATGAGAATGATCAAAGATTGAAATATACAAATCTCATAGGTCAAATTCTATACTCTTTCTCAAATCAGATTTGCTTTTCAAACTAAGTATTTGATGGCACATTTCGATTTATCAAACGAGAAGGGTTTAATAATTCCATATTTGAGAATAATCGATTAATGATATAATTTCTATTCAAATGAAAACTACTCATATACTACTGTTTACTTCACAAAAATAGTATGTCAAAAGACCAAAAAGAACAACATGTACTGAATAAAATATCGAAATCTTGAATTCAATTTAAGGATAAAACCAAGTAATGAATTAATTCGGAAAAAGAAGAGAGGGCAAACATTACGATGTTAATTGACTAGTTGTTAGCAACTAATACAATGGTACTACTACTACCATTAGCTTGAAATTAAATGCTTTGCACATAAAAATTGATTACAAACCCTAATTTTGTTAGGTTGATGTGTATAAACGGTTTTTTCATATGTTATTTTAATTATATCCGACGATTTCATTAATTTGGAGATTTAGAATAGACTATAAATTTTAGAGAAAATGACATCCATAACCATTTTTCTATACTCATTTACCACATATACCCACCATCTTTTTTTTTAATCACCCTATACCCATAATTTACCAAAACTATTTTTCATTACAAATAAAATTTTGGTTAGGGTTTATGATTTTATGGTTTAGGGTTTAGTAAAATTATAAAGTTTATGATTTACTTAGGATTTGCAATTTAGGGTTAAACCCTCATAAAATTAAAGTTTAATTTTTTATAACTATTAGAGTTTAATTGTTAGGATTTAATGTTTAGATTTTAGGGGGTTATGGTTTATTAAGGGTGGAAAGACTTTTTGGAGTTTATGATTTTAGATCCTAAACCCTAAAATCCTATAAATAGTTAATATTTAAATAGTGGTATTGTAAATTTTTTTATAAGGGAAATGTGAATATATGTAATTAAAAGAATGGAAGATTGATATATGTGGTTAATGGGTACCAACCGTACAATGAATTGGTAAATATGGTTAAAGCCCTAGATTTTATGGATACATATCTGATATTTGTAGTTGTTTATGCATACAAAGTTCCAAAATCAACAAACAATGGACAAGGTACAAGTATACCTATGTTCGGTTGTAGTTAATAATTTGTTACCGGTGTTAAGAGCAAAACAGAGAAGAAAAAAAGATGTTACCTGTAAACAAAATTTACTATATATATATTTCTTTTGCAAATTAATTTACTAGATATATCATCACAATATTAATGAAACTCAATTTGTAGTTGTGTGTAGCATGTAACTGGATATGGGACAAGAGTAATGTTAACTCGTATATATATTATGTTGTATAATATAGTCCAAGTCTTTTATAACGAAAGGACATGGTACAATTTTGACATTTATGATAAAGTTTTACGATTTGAATTATTTAAGTGAAATGTCCTGCTTTGTTGAATTATTTGAAGTTCTTTTGGCGACATATATATCTGCAAATTGAGTTGGATGGTTCTGATGCTTTGTATCTTGCCATATAAAATTACAATTTGACTGTCGGAAATAAGAGAGTGAAAATTCATCACTTGATATTCTAAAAATAATTTAAACACGTGAGTGTTCTTCATACTTTCTTTGTGAATCTTGTGAGCTCTTCTTGGGTGTTGAGAGAGTTAGAATCTTCTTGTAATTGTAGATCAAGCCGAGCCGTAGAACAACACATTTTTCATATTTCTAGGTTCATATTCGTAAACTTCTTGTGCCAAAGTGTTTATTCTCTGCTCATAATCACAGATATTATGCATTAAAAATCGAATGTTAAATCGAATAAAAAGACTCAAATTGCAAAATCAGACCAAAGATATTGATCTTTGTATATTAGGTGAATGGTTCGATCTCAACGTACTGTACACACGAAATTATAAGAACTCTGTTTTTTCTCTGTAACCTGAGGTTCTCAATTTTTGGTTTCCACATTGCTTCACGTTGGAATATTTTTTATGTAATGAAAACTTGAAACTCGAAACTGAAAATTAAAAACGTTTTTCGAAAAAATCGGTTAAGCTATCAACATTTGGGCTTTATGGTGAGGAAACTTGTAGCTGAATATTTGCCTAAAATGATAGAATTGAGTCACATGAGTCTCCAATGTTCACATGGGGTCATCTTCTTCTTATTGACAAATTACATTAATTGGAGTTTTTGTCTCTATTCTCTCCTCTTGTTTCTATCTTCTCCTTTTAGATTCGTTTACCCCTTTTTTCCCTAAACAAACCTTATCACAATTTGTCATATATTAGCGTTGAAAATGTGAACTTATTGGCTATATTAATCCATATTTAGTCTAATGTTGACAGTGTGAGTGATAAGTAACTGTTGTGGGGGGCGGGTGATTATGGTTTAACGGTGTGAACTGACTACTAAGTATCTCTATACCCAAACACAAGGAATCTCCGCTATAAGTGAAGTATAAATTTTCTAATTCAAAAGTTACTCCTATTTGGATTATTCTGTTACAAAAATATTCCATATTCATTTTCTTAGTGGTTACTGGAATACAACTAGTTAAAAGCTTCAGCTTCTCTCCCTATGACATGGCCCTAAAGTTCAAATATGAGAAGCTATATATGTACACAAGAGGCTGTTTCTAAAACAGAATACTAGGAGGTTGATACATGGGTATGTGGTAACTGAAATTTTTCAAGGAATTTTGATTAAGCATGACGGTAGGACTAGTAAACATTGTCATAGGTAAAAAGGGTAAAATGTCACAAAGAAAAAATCAATACAAATCACAAAACAATACAGGTAGATCACACATAGACTTGTTGTTTCATTGTTCAAACTTCAATTTTTATGTTGCTTTTTCGATTATTAGAACTATATATTAATATATGCATGCCTACAAAGATACCACCTGGAATCAATATGTATATGGAAAGAATAATCTTGCTTGTGAAGAGGGTCACTTCACTACAATCAAATGAAGACTTTTCTTGCGTATCTTCCTCAGTTCAAAAGTTCAAAACATTCTCTCAAAAGAATGACACAGATTCACTTTTTTTTTCTTCCAGGCTTAACTTCAACAGGAAACATTCTCTCCATCTCCAACCAGCTTTTACTTTTTTATAGACAAAAAGCGAAAAGGAGAGAAGAAAAAAGGTTACTTCTTTGAATGTTTTTCATAAACTTCAGTTTTATCTCTCTTTATGTTCTTTTGAATATATGCAAGAGCATATCCAATGGTGGGACTCGTAGAGTCTCACCAAATATAATTAAAAAACAAAAAATATTCCCTCTGTTTTAATTTATAAGCAGTTTTAAAGATTTTTTTTTGTTTCAAAATATAAGTAGTTTTAAAACTCCAATGCAAAAAATAAACATGTACTTAAATTCTATTGGCTTAAAAAAATATTAGTATATTTATTTATTTTATTAATTGAAAAGATAAAACACTTTTTGTAAAATATATGACAAAATAAATGTTTTCTTAATATGCGCGTTTTTACCCAAAACTTCTTATAAATTGAAACAGAGGGAGTAATAAAATAATAAATGAGTCTCATAAGTTTTATGAGACCTGTGAATTAAGTCTTATTGGATAGAGACTTGAGAGCTCAGTCCCACAAATTTATGAGACTCATTTATTATTTTATTATTTTTTGTTTTTTAATTATATTTGGAACGAGTTTCACTATTGGAGATGCTCTAATTATCAAGGTCCCGATTTATGTCTTTCTACACATATATTACTTTCTAAAAGAAAATAAAAAGAGTTGAAAAAAAGAGAGAAAAACACATAATAGAGCTAGACACAACTTTTGCAAACTTTACCTATATGTCCAAACAAAATGAGAGACAACATATGGTTGCAAACAAAAATGTATTCGATAACAGATTTTGCAAACAAATTTGGAAAAGACACTGATAAGTTTTTTCCAAGAAGAAAGATACAAAGAGAGCTTCTCTAGAACCATTAGAGCTATATACATTACCGATGCTTTCTTTCTTCCAAACTTTGTGAAACTAAGACCAACAAATCTGTGCAGGATATGAAAGAAGAAAACACAGACTGGGGTTGTCTATAAAACAAGGGAGAACGAAATCCGATTTAAGGGTTTCAAAAAGAAAAGAAGTATCAAATTTCGTGTTTAAGTGAAGAGAAGAACCTCTTTTTCAGTCTTGTTCATCAGTAGTTTCCACTTTAATCTCTATAAGCTCATCAATAGGTTGCCGACAAATGGGACATTTGTTTGACTGAAACCTCAGTTCTTTTGCGCAGTCGCTGCACAAACACTGAAAGAAACATCACAACATGAGTTAGTCTTAAGAACAACTCTATGTACTTGTGAAAGATTTGGTGTAGATTGGCTTTAGAAAAAGTTAACAGCAATGTAAAATCAACTGAAGTAAATGACGTAATTTGCCTGTTCATCTTTGAGACTCTGCTGACAGTTCACAAGTTTACATGACTAAATGAAAACTTTTGTTAAGGCCACAGTAATGAGAGCTGGGAGAAGCTTTACCAAATGTCTACAAGGCAGCACGGCTGTGTCCTTAGGTTCAGTCAAGCATATGACACATTCTTGGCCACCAGTATCCTCTACGCCCGACACAGAATTACTTTGTGTTGTTGAGTTTTCAATTCCATACAACTCACGTAGTTCATATCGAACTCCTTCAATCCATAGGATCTGCTTCATGACTTTTACTTTGAAAGATCCATCGTCAGCCTTCTCTAACCCCGCTAGTGTGACTTGCTTATGAACTAACGGATCCTCTGAAACTGAGGTTGGTGAGATTATTGTCTCGGCTGATATTACAAGTGGGTACACCTCATCTGGTGTTGGTTTGGATAGATCATCCAGCGCAAAGAAGCCCAGGTCGGTTCCTGTCCCCGAAGGTTGTAGAAACTTCTGTGCGGTACCTTTTTGGAAAGGGATTTTGGTTGGTGGGTAAGCTTCTGGTAAATTCGGGACCATAGTGCAGTTTGGTTCCTCCTTTGCGAAAAAGATGATAGAGAAACTGGATACGTAGACAAAAACATAATGAGAATCCTTATAGTAATGTTGATAACAAATTAGACAACCAACATAAAACCCAATATGCATAAATGGGATCAGTGTGTAAAATCGTAAGGATTTTGGTTGTAGGGTGCTTAATGTTGTTGATCTGAGAGTGAGCTCAGAGCTTTGGTCACCCCTAGATAAAAGCTATACAGAGAATAATAAAGATTGGATTAGTAGCTACTACAAGCTTAGTGTTTGAACCTTATGTAAGAAGTAGACTGTTACATTGTGAATGGAAAGTTGTCCATCACTCCTATAGAGAATCATTAGATGAGCAAAATCAAAGCTTGAAATGCATCAGTTTCTTAACCAATTTCAAGGCATTTATATTCTAGTAATTAAAGGCAAACAAGGTGTAAAGTTGGAAGCTTTTGTAGCCAATCTGGTTCCAAATTAGAGATTGGGTATAATCCAGACTTCAATTTAAAAGGGTGTTACCTGCCATCGAATACGGCATCGAAGACGAAGGAGACAAGGTGAAGAGCAGGGTTAAGATCGTCCACGAGGAGCCTCACCGTATCTTTGTGCACATTGACATCATTCCTCACCTTCTTCGCGCTCTGATGCTCCACGTAAGGAGGAGGCGGTTGCTGAACCGGGGGCGGACCGAACAGAACCGGTCTCATCATCGTATTATGATAACCGGAGTAATACGGAGGAGGTTGCTGAGGGTAATACTGGTTTTGATAGTTGTACGGTCCATAATTAATCTGCGGCTGCGGCTGCGGCTGAGGCGGAGGAGGAAGAGAGAGCTGCGGAGTTGAAACGTGGTGGTGTTGAGTCGTGGTGTAGCTGTACTCGTTGTGCGGCGGAGGAGGAGGAGGATCGGAGTAATAGTAGGGCGGAGGAGGATGGTGGTTGTGGCGACGGTGGTGGTTGTCTCGTCGACGGTTGCTGAAGGAGATGCCCATGACAGCACAGAGCGATTTGGAGAAGAAAGTCAGATCAATTTTTTTTTTTGACGATTTCGATTTCCTTTCTTTTTAACCGCGGGAAGTCCAGATTTACTGCCATTTCTGGGTATCAAAAGATATATACTTGTCAACGCGCTGTAACTTTTTTCTAATGCAGAAAAATATAAACTTATATTTGTACTCACAATTATTTTCCCTTCAATTTGTTATTTGAAAATTCTGGGATCTGTCTTCTCTCAATTATTTTCTCTTAGAAACTTCACCATTTATGTATTCAAATGAAACAGACATGCAAATTTCCTCTTTTTAATATCTTGAAAATTCTTCTTTCTCTGCAGAGAGATATACAAGAATTAAACAAGATCGTTGACCCACAAAAATAAGTATATAT
This sequence comes from Aurinia saxatilis, assembly GCA_900406295.1. Classification (NCBI taxonomy): domain Eukaryota; kingdom Viridiplantae; phylum Streptophyta; class Magnoliopsida; order Brassicales; family Brassicaceae; genus Aurinia; species Aurinia saxatilis. The sequence continues at coordinate 1,047 of OVAP01000288.1, read as the reverse complement.
GAGTGAATTTGTAGAATACCCCACTCGTTTCTCTAAATCAGCAAAATAGGATCCATGGTTGGTCAATTAGGCACACAAGTCAAAGATTTTTTGGAGGATTGTGATGACTAAAATATTATTCTGCTAAAAAGTACGGGTTCAACCCATTATGGATCACTATGATAATGATGTTAAATAGTCATCACATGACAATTTTTCTGCATAGTAAATAATCATCTATGATATTTACTTAGATACATCCTAAATAGATGTCTATAAAAGTTAAGACGAACATATATGCTAGCAGAAATAAACATCACATAAATATTCAAATAAATATGTAAATAATATTTATTTATATCTATTTACGTCAAATAGGTGATTATTAGTAAAAATAGATCAAACAGAAAAATGCAACTACATATTTACATAGACAGTTAATAGTAAGAGTAACAGCTAAATATGGCTAAATAGACATCAACCAATAGCTAGCTAAATAGATAAGCACATTACTAAAATGTTTATCTATATCTCTCTACGTCAAACAAAAAAATACAACTTCAAGTTCAAATAGATAATTATTAGTAAGAATAGATAGCTACCATATGGCTAAATAGACATCTAACAATTACGGTAACTAGCTATACATATAACTACTTATAAGCCAAATTCATAATGAAACAGTTAGCAATCTATTTGATAGATATTATAATAGATAACTATTTACAACTTATGATAAGATCATTCAAATACAAACGTCAATTAATTATAAATAGTCAACACATTCACTATCAACTAGATAAGATAAGTAAATTCGAAATATAGACATAAAAAATAGGAAACAAACAAACACGTAACAAGTGTACATCTACTGTGAGAGATATATATGTTGAGTTGTTAATCAAAATAGTCAACTTTTATTAGAAACAGATGGAGAAAACAGACAAAAACACGTGGTCCAACTAAAAATGAAAAAAATGTGACTGATTAGCGTAAATTGTAGTCTAGCTTTCAAAACCTTTCGCTATCCACAACTCTCGTTTGAGAAGTCATAGCATAGTTTAAGGA
>OVAP01000287.1:0-41616 GCA_900406295.1 Aurinia saxatilis | reverse complement strand
ATAATTATATATTTATTAAGATAAAAACCGGTAAAATATGAGATATATCAGGAAGACATTATATCATCTTCTTTCACTCATGCTATGCATGTGCTCCACCAACTATGTTGTTTCAACTAGTTGCCATCAACTAATAGGTCCAAGGTGTGTAAGGAACGGCCGTTGTTTCTTCGACTGGTAGTAAAAGAAAAACCGTTTGATTTTGGGAAAATTGTTTTGGATCAACTTCAAGTTGTTGCTCATACACCTGAGAAGATTGGAAATGTGCTACTCTTTCCAAATCTGATTTATCATATATTTTGCTTTCAATATGAAATGTAGAAGCTCATTGTGGATGACGACACCTTGTCCCCTCGTCCTCGCAGTCTAAGTTTGGATTCTAAAACCACTGGTGATCACAAGCCGAAGAACAAAGCTAAGATGTCCGCTTCAAGTTTCCACTCAATCTTTGGGAGGAGCAGCCAGCACAAAGCAACCTCTAGCATCTTTTGTTCCCTTTCCTGGTTTGGAACGTCCTGAGTTGGATAAGGACACTAAGGAGTTCTTGCTTCTAGGAAAGAGATTCAGACTCGTTTAGCTCGTAAGTGTATCTCTTCTCTTGCTTTTTTTCTAATTTTGGGGTGTTTATCTGGGTGTTCTCTCAAGCAGGGGGAGTTTATTTGTGCTTTTGTAAGGGCAAGGCTAAAGCTCAAGATGAAGATTTGAGTGATGAATTCTGATATGTATTTTTTTTTAAATGATGTACCTTTGTGAAATTGAGGGGGAGTACTATTTCTTTTGTTTTGGTTCTATATTTTTGTGCTGGTTAATTAGAACTCACTATGAAGTCTAAGCCAGTAAGGCTTTTGATTTATATTTCGGTCTGTAATAAACCTATCTGGATGATTGAATTTAAGGTGTTGTTGTTATCTTTGGATTATTGCTTTAGAATGTCGTTGCTGCTCTTGGTTGGTTTGTCTGGTTCTTATCGTGTAGGTACTTGAGTATCACATCCAAATAAACAGGGGGAGATTGAAAGTATACGTAGTGGAATGTTGCAACACTCAGTGGTTGTGGAACAAGGAAACATGCGGGAAGCTGGGAGCAGCGTGAGTAGCTGAGCTGGCGTGTATCTTGGAATAGAAGAAAAGGAAAGTTGATTGAAGAGAAAGTATTGAAGATATGGAGTGTCTTTGAGAGATTCGGTGTGACTCAAGAAAAGAAAGAGTCGGGACTATATATTCAAGACAAGCTAATCGGTTGAGGGTTAGCCGTCTAGATTGAAGAAAAGCTTGAGTGCACTTTGCATCAAGGTTTAGGGTTTTTGGATTGTGAGATTTGTGTAAAACACTTTTACCGTGTGTTAGTCGAAGTTGTGTTTGAGAGTATCTCTTGGGTAGATTAGGAATTGGTCAGGATAGATTCAAGTGTATTAAATCTTGTAATGTCGATTAAGTATTCACGTTAAGTAGTTAAGAAATTCACTAATAAGAGATATCGTTAAGTGGATTTCTAGTCTTGCATATTGGCTGAGTTGAGTATCCCTATTTTCANAAGTGGATTTCTAGTCTTGCATATTGGCTGAGTTGAGTATCCCTATTTTCAAGTTCAACAAAATAAATGAATTTTAACACTTTCATGTCGAAGATGAGATAAACATAATCATAATAGTCTGGATATATAACCTTCTACAAAAAAGAAAAATTAAAGAAAATAGTCTCGATAGATAGATAGATATATATATATATATATATATTTATATATCAAAATTTGAACAGTGTAAACCATAAAATCTATTTGACATTTTGAAAAACCTCCTTGTAAACAACGTTAATAGTTTTTTTCATAATTTTTCCTTGTTGATCTGGGATTAGAATTTTTAGTCCAGACTTGGATTTCACTCTTGAAATAACAACATATAGTTTTCCATGAGTAAAAACTGGATTTGGTAGATATAAACCAACTTTTTCCAATGTTTGCCCTTGTCTCTTATTTATAGTGACTGTGAAAGCAACAACCACCGGAAATTGCCTACTACACATTCTGAAAGGGAATCTAGTATCTGGCGGTGAGACAAACATCCTTGGAATCAGAACTCTCGTACCAATAAGGTCATCATTTCCGGTTATAATTTTAGGCTCAATAACATGAGTGGCCAACTGAGTAATTTGCAGTCTCGTGCCATTGCATAAACCACCTTTATGATCGATGTTCCTTAGCAACATGATGGGAGCACCAACCTTTAACTTTAAAATGTGATTCGGAAAACCAGAAACTTTTATGCTATTTAGATATTCTTGAGTGTAAACCATATTATCCTTGGTGCTTGAATCCGATGTATGGATACTATTAGAGTTGAGATAGATTCTCTCATCACCTAGTGAATTCCCATAGAGATTTTTTTTTTTTGTCTTAAAAAATTAAGTACTTGCTTCTTTTTTTGTCACAAAGTCGATTTTATTCATACGAAAGGAAACGCCTTAAACCTTACAAGGTAAACTAGGTCACCAAACCAATATGCATGTAATAAAAGAACCTAAGGAAACAATCACACTATCTAACACTATAAAAACTAGCAAAGACATGTCTTAATGCTAGAGGTATTAGATGTAAAACGAAATCCCGATGTAACACTTGTAGCAGAAACGAGAGCCAAACTCGTGACACTTATTACGAAACCTGAATACAACATTGGAACGACATTCGCAACCGTGTTAACCTAGTAGCGGAGATAATAAGACCCAAACCCTGTAGAGCCCAGACTGGAGCAGCTTCTTCGCATCAAAATCCGCCTTTGTTCCTCTAGTCTTCTTATTGTGCTTCGACTTGCCATTCAATGATACACCGAGACATAATGCCATTGGAACTCGTGCACATATCTGTAATTGAGAGACCAGGAATGCAGTGTCAGAGGACCATTCTTTATTCACTTGCTGAGAAACTCGGCCATCAAAACCCCAAAGATGCACCATGTACCCAATCAGGACATATGGTTTCTGAGACTCAAGGTTTAACACCCAATCCAAGCAAGGTACACATTCTAGACTCGAACAAATCAATCGACGACCCAACTGTTAGAGGACGCAATACTCTTGCCCTTCTCCTCCCTAGTGTACTGTCAACTCAGTGTTGATACTCTCGGATTAGACACTCGGAACCGTACCTAAAGCAATCACCAACAACAAATCTATCCGGACAAAACTATCAAAACAGGGGACACATCGTAAATCTAACACGATGGCAACGACAGTAGGACCCTGTAACGCTAAGGGAGATGACACAATACTGGAATCCCTCTGTTGAGAGACAAATAATAACAAAACAGCAATACATTGTAATGATGACACGGTCAAAACAGAAACAAACATTGATGGAGATTGACAAGGAAGCAGATCTGAGAGTGGAAAGGAATCACCTCATAATCGCCCAACCCTAGCGCCGGCATAGCTCACTTCCCCTTTTGCTAGAAGATCAAAAGATCGCAGATTGAGCCACTAGAAGACATATGAAGTACGAATAGAAACAGCTCAAAATCGTCAAACGGATCTCCCTAGCGGCGCCTAGGTGTTTATTGAATTGCAGAGATAATTCGGTGTAGAGAAGAAGATGGGATCGGTGTTTATTGAATTACAGAGCCACCACGCGCTGGTCCCAAGCACGAACGAAGTTTTTGGTTTATTGAGGCGGCTAAGTACTTGCTATGTATTCTATATAAATAAATAATTTTAAAAAATTAAATAGTTGAACAAACTAAAAGTGAATATTTCTTGTATACTCTTTCCGTTTCTGTCATTTTGACTCTTTGCACATAGATTAATAAAACATATGAAAGTTTTTTTTTGTCCCTAAATAATCATATTCTTCTTTGTTTTTATACTAAATGAGGTATTTAGTATTAAAAATTATATTAGAAAATGAAAATAACACTTTTTATAAAACAAAAAAATTAGTTTAAAAGACATTTTTTAAGTAACAGAAGGCAGTATTAGAGTTATTGCCTCTCGCCTGTGCGAAACTCCGGTACGTTTCCCACACCAGCTAACCAAGACTTCTCTCGACTTACATATTCATTTGCTCGTCCTCTTCGCGCGACAATTTAGACTCAAATCAACACATCTCCCTCTGCCCTTAAGCTCCGATGGGAAGCTCATCGGCGGCTGCAAACATCACGGACCTAGACGACGACGCTCTAGCTCACTGCGCTCGTTACCTCTCCGTTCATGACATCACCAACTTAGCTATGGCTTCTAAATCCCTCAAGCGTGCTACCTACTCCGATTCCGTCTGGACCCATTACTTCAGGTTCCCTAATCGTCTCTTTGAATTCCCCAATTTTACGAATTAGGGTTCCTCATGAATTTTTCAAATTTAGTGATCGTATAGTTGACTTTGGATCGTTTCGGTGAGAATTTGTTATGGGTAATCAAAAGATCCTCTCTTTTTTTCATCTAGTTGAAGCTTACTTATACTTTCAGAGAGCGTTGGCCTAACGAACCAATCTTGGGATCTTTGGGGATACGAGAAGCCTTTCTGGCTAAACAAGTGGATTTGTTTAAGCTCAAATTCAAGGACCCTTTAAGTGTACAAATCTACGACGACAAGACCTACGAACATATATTGCTTGACAGAGATTATGTTTTTGTTTCTCAGGTTAATCAAGTTATGTTATACTATATATACTGGTGAATTGAACAACGGACCGATACCTGTCTTGTTGTTGTTTTGCAGGGTTCTAGGATATGGAAGACACAGTTTAATGGTCTTCCGAGTGAAGGAGACAATCTTAGTGATCACAAGGGTAGAATCACCTGCATGAGGTAACGACGAGATACAGAACAGTTTATTATCTATCTCAAGTGCAGTTGTAAGACACTTTTTTTTCTTTTTTTTGAAGGTCGTTTCCCCTTCCTGAGAGATCTTTTATTCGAAGTGAATCAAAGAGAGACAACAATATTTTGCTTACCTCTAGCAATGACCACACCATCCGTTTATGGTCCAAGGTATCTTCGGTGCTGAATTTGGCTGCTCTCACGCTTTTTTGTTCCCTGGATAATGTTATTTGGTTTTCTTGTTATAGGCCTCGTGTGAACGGTGTTTTAGAGGGCATTATGGCCCCGTGACTACTCTATCAGACAAATTGTTGGGAGATGGCAACGTTTTTGCAAGTGGTGGTGAAGATACGACAGTTCGCCTCTGGTCACTTAGCCCAAGTGGAAAGCGTAGGTCTTTACAAGCCACGCTTTGTGGACACCAAAAACCCATCAAGTTCTTGTCTGTTGCTGGGTCTGTTCACAATCAGATATTACTTCTTCTTACATATGGCCATATGGGTACTTATCTATACTTTTTCGCTTACTAATTCGCCTCTTTTTTGCTCCTCATGTTGGTGATTCACAGGCATAAAACAAGTCTTTTAGCATCCATTTCCAATGATTCCAAGGTAATTTATCCTTGATACTTTTTTCTCATCCTGCTGTGAAATTGAGATATAACTAGCTTAATCATAGTACTTCGGTGTTCAAAATCAGGTGAGACTTTGGGATGCGGCTTCAGGATCCTCTTCTGGTCGCTCTTTTTGCTGTGTGGGTACGACCTCTGTTCACGGGTCTGCTGTATCCATGGAATGTCACGAGTCGTTGCTGTACATTGCGGCTGGTTCCTCTGTTGTATCAATCGATTTGAGGACAATGCAGAAGGCCAGCACTATTGCAGTCTCGCAGACAAGAGTCAACTCCTTTGCCATGTTGCCATCAGCATCCCTATTCTGCACCGGTGGAAATGGCAGAGCAATGCTCTGGGATACGAGAAAAGGCTCTTCCCAAGCAGTAACCGTGATGGTTGGACACAAAGGTCGCATCACGCAACTACATATGGACCAGTACAAGATCGTTACAGGAGGTCCCGAAGATGTGCATGTGAATGTGTGGGAGACCGATACTGGTGAAAAAGTTAATTCCTTTGAGTGTTGTGATGAAGCTCGTATCTATAATAAAACGTTATCAGCCATGGCTGTACGAGGTCGGAAAATGATTACATGTGGATCTTCGAGGACCATTTGTTTCAGAGATTTCTCTAAGGCGACATTGCCTGTTTCAAAACCCGAAGGCCGCCAGATTAGTTCAAAGTTTTGGAAAAGTAATGAGGAGAGTAGCTACAGTGATGAGTCAGATCACGAAGAAATGGATTAAGATGGAGACAGAACATCTCATGGCTTACATTTGGAGGGAAAGTCAGGTTTGGTTCATAATCTGATAAAAGACTAATCTTTGTTTTATGTTAATTCAGTTCATTGTTAAGGACACTGTGTGAGTCTTTGTATATGCAGGTTAACTTTTGAAATTATACATTTTCACTCAAAAAAACTTGAGTTTAGTACAAGAATAGAAATTACAAAAAGAATTTACCAACATAAGCAAAATACAAGAAGTGCAGCTGCTTGTGGCTGGCTTTATATATATATATATTTCGTAACACAAAAGGACCCTTACCAGTTCTACATCTTTTACATTTTCACCTCTTAATTCTTTACTTCCTGAACTAAGATTAGAAGCAGCAAAACAAGAATTGTCAAGAAAATGTCTTTGACGACATAGTATAGTAATAAAAAGAAATGTTCTAACAACGTCGCCCGACTCTGCAATCAAGTGCTCCGGCGTATTTTGTCAGCTTGGAAACCGCTGATCCATGTTTCGGTCTGATCATTTGTTGCCTCGTGTGCGCACATTTGTAATTCGGATCTCCAGATTGTCTGAAATATGCACCATTCATGAAGATATCTTTATCAGATCTCCAAATCCAGTGTTTCCACTCGTCCTCTGGAGCATAATCCCTCTTTGTCACCTACATTCATTAAATTGTATAAGTTTACAAATTGATTCCCAAACATCTATTTGGTGCAATGACCGAAATAACTTTTTATTTTCTTACCTCTCTGTAATGAGGCTTGTGTGGAGGAGCTATGAATCTGTTTCCATGGCTGAGAATCGTTGGTCCTTGGCTACCTCCGACCGCGTAAAGCTCCCAGTGAGTGTAGTCATTGTTCACAACATGAACAAATCCCCATCGAATTCTAGGCATCCTCTGAACTAGTCCTTTACCAAAATGGTTATAGGCCACTGTGACTTGCATCTTTTTGTCCTCTTCATTCGTGTTTTGTGCACCGAGCAACATCACCTACACACATAAAATTGTAGGCATAGGATTAGATCCAGAAGATTCAAACTATAAACTAACTTGTAAATCAACTTATGATAGTTCACCTGAGAGACATAATTAATCTAAGTTAAATGGATGTGAATACTTACATCATTGTGGTGAGTGAAATGAGAGTTGGAGATTGTAATTCCAGTGGAACCAACAATGGCATCAATGAGTCCATCTTGACATTTCGACATTGAAATATGGTCAAGCCAGATGTTAGAAGAACCGTAAATCGATAGACCGTCTCCATCGGCTCTAGTCCTCATTCCGAAATGGTCTACCGAGTCTCGGATCATACCACCGCTACTCTCGGAAATGTGGTGAATGTGCAATCCATGGATGATGATATTCTTCACAAACTGCATAGTGATCCCTGCGCCGTGTGCGATATGAACATTAGCTCCTCTCGCATCAATCGTCTTATGGCTATTAATCAGAAGCTCTTGGTTCAACTTAATGCTCATATCATTCTTGAAAATAATCCAGAGAGGTTTCTTCTGAATCACGGCATGACGCAATGTCCCGGGTTTAGGGTTCACCATGTCATCATCGAGGTTGCTTGTAACCACGTAGATGCGTCCGCGTTTTCCTCCGGTCGTCCTGTGGCCGAACCCGCGGACACATTTGGTAAGCCTCTTGCGACGATTGGCCCAATCCTTACGGCAACGCCAACATTTATCAATTGGGTTACTTGCGGTACACGGTCCCTTGAGCTTACTCCATTTCCCTCTGCCTCTGCCCTTACCTCTTAGGCTCCGTCTCGTGCTGTTCGTCGCGTTTCCGACCATTTCAATGATCGAACTTTCCTCCTTTTCGTTGGTCGTGCCATTGTCTTCATGGGGCGCTTCGAGGGTCGCGTTGTCATCGTCATGGATCGCTTCAACGGTTGGGCCGTCCATTTCATGGTTCACAATGCCATCTTCCTCGGTCGTGGTATCATTGCTATATATTGACACCATAATAATGTTAATGATGTTATTTGCGTTCAAACATAGAAATGATATTGGACTTACTCGTAATGACGTTCGTGAAAGTGATCGACAATTTCGTAAGGATCAGAATGATAAGCTTGAAGAGTGAATTCTCGGGCTTCGTCGGCTCGTTTCGACCAGTACTCGTCCAGCTCAGACAAGTTGGCTCGGATGGTCGGAATCATACCGGCAATACAAAATATAAGCATCAACTTTAACAGCCTAGCCATCTCCATCTTTGTTTATTATACAACTGAAAAAACTTTAGAGTATAATCTTTTTCCTCTAAAAAAGACACTTTTTATATTAAAGATTAAAAATCCCTTGTTTTCTCAAGGGTTTAGGATTAAAATGGAGATTTACTAAGCTTCCAACATGGCTTTAGGTTATTGTTTTTGTATGTTGGTTTTCTTTTGTTTTCTTGAATTTCTTTGAAAGCCTAAAGCCTTTAAGATGATGTATTGTATTGCGAATTTTTTAGAAATGTGAAGGTTTGGTGTTTAAATAAAACTTGATATAGAAGTAATCCCTATTTTTGAAATTTTAGCGCTAAGGATGGAGGGCCATCATTATTTATTTGTGGACATTTTCTCTTATTTTTAAATTTATTATTTTTAGCTACCAATTTATTTTCTTTGTTTAGGTTTTATTTGGGATAAAAATAGGAATTGATTTCTTATATCTCTTATCTCCTACAATTTTACAAAAATAATAACATAGTTTTCTTTGTTTAGGTTTTCCTTTTCTTTGTAAACTACTAGACATGTTATGTTTCTTTGTTTAGTTTCTTTATCATGGAATATGTTAAACTCATTTAGTATTGTCTCTTCTCCTTTTATATGTCTATATTCCACTAGCTTGTAATCTTATCATTTTATGTGAGGAAATTAGGATAAATACAATTTGTATAAATTTAGACATTGAATCTACATGAATAAACAAGAAACAAAATCATAATACTTTGGTTTTCTTGACATGTATGGTATCAGACCAATAATTTGGTCTCTTTGCTCGAAATTCCCTTATTAAAACTAGTAGATCGTCCTGCCTCAGAATTTGTCCAATATCAATCCCAAATTAAGAGTGTGTCTATCATTCAAAAGAGCTCGAAGTTGTGTAAAGCATGTCCAACTCTAGGAAATTCCCTTATCTACGTACGACGTGTTTTTTAAATATATAACGCAATACAACTCTACACGTAGTTGATCTCTCTAGGAGCTTTGGGGAGTTTGGAGAAGCAGAAGAAAGAAACCATCAAAGCTCTTGATTCTCAAAGTGCTGCTATTTGTGAAGATATTGTCAAGAAATCCTTCCCTCGTAGAAAATAAAAACTCTTGAGTTTTGTTAATTTTTTAATTCTTAACAATTTATTTACAAGAAATTACTGTAAATCTCACTAGCCTCTGGGATTGTTTTGTCCTTTAAAGAAGAACAATTTTGAAGCTAGATAGTTAGCTTCTCTTCTCGTTTGAGGAAACAGTTGTTGTAGAGTAATCTTCATTCAGTCACAAGATTTATGTATCTTGAAGAACAGAGACATTAAAGACGTCACAACCAAACACTCTAGCTGAAACTAAATAACCCAAAGGATACACAAAGAACATCATGGATTCAACTGTTTTAGAGAGAGATTACCACTGGCTCATATTGGACCTCTCTCTCTTTAAAAAACTTATGGGATGTGTTTATTTATAGTACTTCATGTTATAATATGGACATGGTTCTTTCTGGGGAAGAACTTCAAACTATTTGAACTCCATAGACAATTTACCTACTATTTTCCTGTACATAAACAAGAACTAATAAAAAGAGTGACAACTGAGATTTTCTCTACAAGTTACACGACACTTCAATGATACGTTTGCCTTGGCTTGAACGACTAAATTTTAACCTCACACATTCTTTGGATCTATCCACAACCCAAAGAACCTCTCAAGAATATAAACCTATTTTTCTAAAGCTCTACACTCTCACTCGTTGCTTTTTCAAAGCGTAAGTCCTATCCACGGACTGGATGTTCTATTTATACACATAGAGATCCAACAACCGAATCACCTGAATCTACCCGAATCAGATATAATCCTAACTGAAGATATGTCCCAATATTTCTTCCCCAAGTTTATCTCTTCCTATTTTTTCTCCGAAAAGATAAACTTAACCTTGTCTTCAACTGAACTGCCTACAAGCAGATTCAGTATCTTTTTTCAAATTCTCGAGTCTTCTAAAGTCTTCTAGAATCCTCCAAACTCCCTCCAGCTCAGCTACTGCTTTACTGGTCCACGTCAGCTTCACTCCAGCTCTGCTCCATGCTAGCACCTGTTGTAGCTCAGGTCTGCTACATCTTCAATCTCCCCCTTTTTAGCTTTGTGCGTCTCCTCAATCCCCTGCAAAAATCAAGCCAAAAACATACCAACAGCCTAGGCAGTTCTACACATCCTAGGATCAAAACCACCTTTATAAAAACTTGAATATTCCATTCAACAAAAACCAACACACTTAGGTTTTTCAATTACACGGCGGATAGGAGAAAGATCTAAAAACCAAGTCTATCTTTACTCCCCCTGAAACAGAGACTCTGATGAGTGATCTAGATAAAACTGAAAACAAAAAAAAACTTAATGACTCTCCCATAACCCTAGATACTATGGATGACAGACTCATCTCCTTCACTATCACCTCCCTCATCATCATCACTACTCTGTACTAGATCATCCTGGTTCTCCTGTTCTCCCCTTGCTTGAGAGACCACACAAGGTAAAAACCAAAAACTAAACGGAAAAGCAGAGTCACAAAGTTATACCTTCCAGACGAGTCACCAGGTGTTGGACTGTAGAAAAAGCAGTCTGAAGAACTCCCTGAAAATCCTTGATCAATGCCAAGGCAGTACTCGAGGTAACACACCCATCATATGGAAGATTGATGACAATCCCAGGGATAACCAACTGTGAAGGCACCAAAGATGGCAAAGGTTCCTGCGGGATGTGAGGTTTGTCAGATCCATGTTTAACAGAGAATCATTGTCCAACCCGAGTGTCCTGCTTGAATTCCAACGGGGGAACATACACCTTATTAATAGCCACCCGAGGCACACGCTGACTGGCCTGAAGACAAAAAATCGTTGCCGGAAACGGTAGATTGTTGGGACCAAACGGTTTAACACGCATGATTTGATTAAAAATCTTGGCACCTAGATCAACACGAACCCCATGAAGAATCTTGTAAACAAAACGAAAACGCTTCTCCTGCTTGTATGTGTTGTTAGAAGTCGGCATCCGATTGAGACCACACAACAAGTAGAGCAAAGCATTCTGAGAGGGCATAGGAGACGTGATCACCGCTGGAATTTTGTCCCACACAACTTCAGGATCCCCTCCACACAAACTGGACGACCTCATCCCTTGGCATAACATCAACATGTATCTCAGCCATTCTCTCATCAAAGGTGAGAGGAGGAATACCATACAACTCATTGATCAAATCAGGAGAGAAAGTATACTCAAATCCACGAACAAATACTTTTACCTCCTTGTTCGTAGGAGCTGTTGATGGGAGATGAGCATAGAACTCATGAACCAGAGTACTGACAAACTGAGGCACATGTGTGACAGTTTTGAGAAGATGTACTCATTCTAGGATGGTGGTGAGACCAGTAGAATCCTTACGATCAAAGACAATATAGTGCTCAGCACACCATTTCTTGACTTTAAGAGCATTGAACTTTTCTCGAGCCTGAGTTGTCTGAAATCGTTGAAGAGTGTTTCTAATATGAGATCCTGGTAATGCCCGAGGTACCTCGACGACTTTGACCTGATGCATGACCTTAGAACCAGATGCACCACCTGTGCTCCTCTTCGAGCTACCACTGGGTTGATCGACCGTGACCCGACTTAATTCCAAAACCTTCTGCTTCTCCTTGTCCTTAGCAGAAAGAGGCTTAGCAGGCACGGTTGCCTTCCGTTTTTTACCTTGGGAACGAGACCGCTAACGTGGAGCAGTGGGAGGCTCCTTAATTTCGACCCCCTTGTTCTTCTTTGACTGAGTGGCTCGATGATGACCTAGCTCAGAATCTGAATAGTCGGAGGCATCTTCGATTGGTTCAGATCTGGTAGATTAAGCGTCGCCAGAAGGTGAAGAGCTGCGGGATTGAGACATTAACGAAGATGCTGGTTTCTTGGCAGCGGAATTAGAGGCATCTTCGTAGTCAGATTCATCCGCCGGGATTGCATAACGTCGAGGCTTGGCTTTGGTGTTCACCGGTGGCTTTGCATGCGTCATGGTCCGTCTGGACTAACCCTTTGAAGCAATATATGGTCGATTAGTCGGCTAAGGTTGAAACTCTGCTGACTAGACCCCTTCACCTTCTCAATTTCATCGTCAGAACTGTAAATCACAAGTGGTTCCGCGGTCGTAGACAAGACGGTGGCTGGTCGCGGCATGCCTCTGGTTTTGCTTCGTATTTGCCTCATCCTATGACTTGTGAAGAAAGTTGATTCGACTCAACACCTATATATTCAGAATCAAGATTCTGACAATTCAGAAAAAAACGGAGAGAAGATTTATATTTGTTATTATCTGTCGCTTTCCCTTCTCTATCTCTTCTTATCACTAATTTGAGTGGGCTTTGTGCATCAAATGGGCCACTTGTTTATTTTAAATCCGTGGGTTTGAATTCCATTTCAGTGAGGCCCATCCATTCACCTGCCCATACTCACAATTTTATTACACATTGGTTAGCTACACAAATCACTTGAAATCAAGATAGAAAATACACATGTAATGGTGCCCATTTTGTCACAGACTTTCAACTCATAGATTAAACAACTAACAAAAAATCAAGGTGTTGATACCACAATGAGAGAGGATCTTAAAGTACCTCATCAGCTAGCACAGGATTAAGTTCAAGTCGGGTGGTTCATTTTTCCCGATTCATACAATCTGGCCAAGAGCTATAGTGTCTAGCACTTTAGAAAACCTCCACAGACTCCAGCATTGATCATTTTTCATTATAGATGAGAATCCTCAAGTACACCAGAAAGACATCATCCTTCTAGATTCATTCCCATACAATGTCTTGATAAACCCCCCCCCCTCATACTAGTACAAACATTAGAGCATAGAGGCGGCTCATATTTCTACCCAAACTCACCTTTTTTTTTTCTATTGTCAGTTTTTGGCCTCTCCCCAATATTTGCTTTATGTGCCATTTTTTGCCACTCACCAACTTAGAATACCCATCCCCCTTTTTATTATTCTTGCCTTTTTGGCACCTCACCTTTTTTCTGCCAACAGTGGCCTCTCATTTTGTTTTCTTTTCACAGAGAATTTTGTGCTCTAAGTTTTTTATTATTATTTTACTTTTCTCTCACCCAGAAGTAGACTCACTCCTTATAAAAACACAAATCTAGCACTAGATACGTAGGGGAACTTACTAGACATGTGTGGGGAATCAAGACTCCATCTCTTGGCATACAAGTGACCTCGGCGCAGGCTCAGAGGGAATGACTTCTGCTAAAACATGGGGTTGCTACACACCACTATAACCTGCTAACTCCAAACAAAATCTAAATGTTGTACCACAAGTTGAGTTAGTACCTGTACCAGCCCTGTACACTTGACAACAAATGATCACATCTCATAGACACCAATTGGCTTTCTCAAATTAATAAATCGATTGTAATCTAAAGGTTTAGTAAATAGATCTGCTAATTGTAAGTTTCTGACAACATGTTCAACCACTACCTGTTTTTCCTCTACCAATTATCTGATGAAGTGGTGCCTTATGTCAATGTGCTTAGTCCTGGAGTGTAGCACTGGATTCTTGGGTATGTTTATGGCACTCTTATTGTCACAAAGAACCAGAGCCGATCCTGAATCCATACTATAATCTACCGCCATTTGTTTCATCCACATCAGTTGAGTGCAGCAACTTCCCAAAGCTATATATTCTGCCTCAGCTGTTGATAGTGAGACTGGATTTTGCTTCTTGCTCAACCATGAAAGTAGGTTGTTACCAAGAAAGAAACATCCACCACTTGTACTTTTCCTATCATCCACACTTCCTACCCAATGTGCATCACAGTATCCGGCCAGAAACTTGTTCGACCCTTTAGAGTATTAGATTCCAAGCTTAAGAGTTCCCTTGATATACCTGATGATGGGTTTTACAGCCATCAAATGTGATTGCTTGGGTTGAGCTTGATACCTAACATACATGCCTACGCTCAGACTAATATCTGATCGACTTGCTGTAAGATACAACAGACTCCCTATCATCCCTCGGTAGAGCCTTTCATCCACAGCTACTCCGTCTTCATCTTTGGACAATTTAGGTGGTCATGGGCGTCTTGGCCTCCTTGCATGATTCCATACCAAACTTCTTTACAATTCCAAGTGGGTATGTACTTTGAGATATAAAGACTCCTTCCTCTGTCTGGCTCACTTGAAAACCAAGAAAGTACTTCAACTCTCCAACCATACTCATTTCAAATTCCTTGGTTATGTCTTGCACAAATGTATCTACCAGCATTTATGATGTGCTTCCAAAGATGATGTCATCAACATATATTTGTACCATCATGGTATGTTTATTGTGCTCCAGAATAAACAAGGTCTTGTCAACACTTCCTCGTTGATACCCTTTACCAATTAAGAAACCAATAAGTCTCTCGTACCATGCATGAGGTGCCTGTTTCAAGCCATACAATGCCTTCTTGAGTCGGTAGACATGATCATGATGACTAGAATCTTCAAATCCTTTTGGTTGTTCCACACACACTTCCTCTTGTAGAATCCCATTCAGAAATGCACTCTTAACATCCATTTGATACAGCTTGAAATTTAGAATACAAGACATACCGAGTAGAAACCTGATTGACTCCAGTCGTGCAACAGGTGCAAAGGTTTCTTCGAAGTCTACTCCTTCAATTTGTGAGTAACCATGTGCTACCAGTCGTGCCTTGTTTTGTACTACCTCACCACTCCGGTTTATCTTATTTTTGAAGATCCATTTGGTTCCCACAACATTGACCTCATTCGGCCGAGGCACTAGTTCCCAAACATCATTCCTGACAAATTGTTTTAACTCTTCTTGCATAGCCAAAATCCATAAATCATCTCCAAGGGCCTGAACATGATTCTTTGGTTTTATCATGGATACGAACTTTGCTAACCGATTCATTTCCCTGAAATTTAGTTTGACACCACGAGTTGTACGTTCATCCAGTTTCCCTATAACATCCGAGTTGATTCTTGTGCACCTGTTGTGCTATCTCATCCTCTGGTTCAGACTCAGCCTCATTCACCTCCCGTGAATTACTTGTCTGACCATTTGTATGTTGTATCACATTAAACTATGGGTTGATTTAGGGGATAAGAGTTTGCAGAAGATTCATCGACAATCTAATTCTACCACTGATGCTAAGGCAAACTGTATTTAATATTTGAATAGTGCCCATATTTTTTTTTTTTTAAAACCTATGGCCCTAATAATTTTTAAAAGAACTTCACAAGGCTTTTGATTCGTTTTAACAGACAAATTTAGCTTTCAAATGTTCCAAAGTTTTTTGGTTCAATCTAAAATGGTAAGCATTTGCTTCCTTCTTGCAAGAAGCAACCCCAAAAGAAAGAAACAATTTCCTAATTTTAGCAAAAAAAAGACATAAGTTTCTGTAGATGTGTTCATAAAGGAAAATGCTTATTTATCAATCTTTAACCAATTTTAGGCAAACAAAAAATATTATGCTTCTTGATTACTTCCTTCCCAATTCACTTCTTTATTCGTTTGGTTTTTATTCTCATATCATGTGCCTATAATGATCTTTGTTCAAAAATATCGGCTAATTTTTATGTATACACATTAAGTGTATATTGGTGCATACATCACACATATATAAGAATTACTATACAAAAATTTGGAACCAACATTCTTTAGCTCCTTTAGAACTCTTATTTCTCCTCACTATGGAAAATTAGGAACCTAATAATTTTACACTCAACAAATAATTTTTTCGGTAATTTTAATTACAAAATACCGGAATCCGATATATAAGATATCAAATGGTATAAGCAAATATTGTAACCATTTCACTATATATTTTTTCCAACAATTATTATAATCATTAGTCTTATTGTTAAAAAACAAATTTTGTGGTACCTTGTTTACCTTATTTGATTATAATATTATGCATATATCAGAAAAGGAGCTGCTCCTTTGTAATTTCGTTAAAATAATAATAATTTAGGTATCTAAGGTAAGAACAAATCAAAGGCTATAAAATTAAAGTTCTGTTGGAGCATATTTAGCTCTTCTTTGTTCATAAAAAAGGACAAATTAAACAGCCTTCTCTTTTTATCTTTTGATTTTTTTTGTTTTTCCTTTCTTATTACAATGTGAATATTGCGGTAATTGGTTATTGTATATATATGGTAATTTTAGGCAAAACCCAAGTCTACAAGAGTTTCTAATTAAAGGGAAAAAAATTGTTCGTTTACAAAAAAAAAAAAGTAGATTAAACCCAGAGTTTTTTCTCCAAGAAAAGTTCCATTTGGGAATCAAAAACCTTGAAATTCAAGAGTTCTACATTTTGAACCCAAAAAAAAAAAAAAAACAGAAGCCATCGACGTTACCCATTTATATACCACAAGATCAAACAGTTTCTTTCCATTAATTTGGAACAAAAACTGTTTCATTCAATTTTCACTCAAATCTTTTCATTGTTTGTTTGGGGTTTTTTATTGTATGGAATTAAACAATTTCAGACAATAAAAACCCAAATTCCTTGATTTGGAAAAAATGATCTCTTGGCATGATGTCTACAATGTTGTTTCAGCAACTGTTCCTCTCTACGTTTCAATGATCTTAGGTTACCTCTCTGTAAAACATCTAAAGATCTTCTCACCCGAACAATGCTCAGGGATCAACAAATTCGTCGCCAAATTCTCCATCCCTTTGCTTTCTTTCCAAATAGTCTCCAAAAACAACCCTTACAAGATGAGCCTTAAGCTCATCATCTCTGATATCATCCAGAAAATCTTAGCCGTTGTTGTATTAGCCGTGGTTTTGAGATTCTGGCGTCCAGCAGGAGAAAGAGGATCGAAATTGGCTTGGACTATAACCGGGTTATCGATATCCGTCTTGCCAAACACTCTCATCCTTGGTATCCCAATCTTGAGTGCCATTGATGGAGAGGAAGCTGTGAACTTCTTGGTGCAGATTGTTGTGTTGCAAAGCTTGATTTGGTACAACATCATGCTCTTCATGTTCGAGCTTAATGCCGCGAGGGAGAGAGCATCTACCCCAGCTTCTATAGAAGAACATAGAGGTAACTATTTTGTCTATAAAGTTCATTTAACATTTACCCTAATAATAATACAAATAATGTTGTTTCTTGTAAAACAAGGCAATGAAAATGAAGAAGTTAATATAGAGGAAGAGGACAAAGAGGAAGAAGTAGCAGTTGTGAGAACAAGAACTACCGGACCTGGCAAGATTCTGTTGAGGGCCTGGAGAAAACTAATAATCAATCCTAATACATACTCAACAATTATTGCATTGATCTGGGCTACTTTACATTTCAGGTGAACAAATCAAAAAGTCTCTTCTTATACATCTTTGATATATCATCTTAACACATCTGAAAGATTCAATCTTTATCATCTTACATATCTAAACATCTCTTTCTTCTTTTTAACTTTTCTAAAAGAATAAAAGCGACAATTTAGTAGTGATTCTCCTATTTTAAGCTTTCGGTTTGAAAAATTTACGCATCTAATACTTCATTTTTTAATCGAGATTAGTGTGATGGTCTAGTGATAATATTCCACCTAGCTACTGTATTAAAATTTGTTTATCTTTAATTTAGAGTTTATTATCAAATCAAATGTCACATATGTTACTTCTTTTGTTTCCAATAGATTTGGATGGAAATTGCCTCCAATGATCGATCATTCTATACATTTGCTATCTGATGGAGGCTTAGGAATGGCCATGTTCAGCTTAGGTAATTAATTAAGCTACATATATTTTTATATAAACACAGAAATTAAAATAGCATAAACTCCATAATTAGGAATTAAATATGAAACAGGTCTTTTCATGGCATCACAAAGAAGTGTCATAGCATGTGGAACAAAACTGGCCGTCATAACAATGCTGCTCAAGTTTGTATTAGGACCTGCTCTTATGATTGCTTCTGCATTTAGCAGCAGATTACGAAATAATCTCTTCAAAGTCGCAATTTTGCAGGTAAAAAAATCATATTAATATTAATACTAATGAAGTTTTAATTCATCTACAGAAAAATCTAATGACCCTTGATTTGATTATGTTACAGGCTGCATTGCCTCAAGGAATTGTGCCATTTGTTTTTGCAAAAGAGTACAATGTTCATCCGGAGATCGTTAGTACTGGGTACACAAATTATTACTTAACACATTTATTTTATTAATTTAATTTGTTAATTGTATTTTTAGACACATTTAATAAATTTTGTGGTTTTCCTTGTTTTGTTTGTTTGCAGGGTGATATTTGGGATGCTAATTGCCTTACCAATAACTTTGGCATATTATTTTGTATTGGACATATATTGATTATGACATGTTGTGTATATATATAAGACCCTTTTTGTATCTACTAGATATGTTGGATTTATATCACATTTTAGTCATGGAATTTTTTAGATGTTGATTTAAAAAGTTAAAGGATGTCAACCATTCTCTTTTTTTTTTTCATCTGAAATTATATTACTGAATTCATGAAATGTATTACAAGCTTAAGGAAATCAGGTCCAACTGGACTTAAAAACAAAAAAAAAGGCCCAGCCCAAAAGCTATTCGAAAAACTTGAAATTAAGTCAAAGAAACAAACAAGAGTTTAAGGTTGTCAAGAGGTTGAAGCTGAAGAGATTGCCTCTTGAATGAGGATTGCTTTGAGCCAGTCGGGATGCCCTCTGGCCACATATGATTGTAGACGCTCTCCTCTTGTCACACTCTTAGCTATCATGCTAGCTGCTCTGTTTGTAGCCGATGACTCCACCTCTAGTCTCCAATCATACATTCCTTCCAAGGTGTGTGTGATCTCACCTGCTTGAAACCCAAAAGAAGGCCAAGTCCTAGGCTTAAGAATAGCTCCAAAAATTCACCTAACTCTGCTGCAAATATCACTTTCTCCAGTTTATGGCTTACCATACTTTCAATGGCCCAAATAACTACCATTAAAGTGCCTTCTTCTTTACTCTCCACCGTGGTGAAAGCACGCCTGCTGTGTAGCAGGACACTTCCGTTTTCATCTCTTAATACCCATGCTCCTCTTGTTAGTTTGCCCTTGTTGGACCATGAAATTCCAATGTTGCATTTGAGCCATGGTTTCGGTGGAGGTCGCCATTTCCTAATATTAGCTTGAAGTCTCAACTTTTCCTTTTCCTTCTCCTTTGCCTCCATTCCTTGAGCCATGAACCAAGCATTGGAATCTTCCTTTATTTTCATCAATGTGGGTCCAAAGTGGAAAAGAACTTGCCTTCTATGAGGAGACTGTTTCTATTTTTCCATGTAGTCCAAGTGACCCAAGGAAAACTTCTTTTTGTTTCCATTGGTATCATATTGTTCTTTTGAGCTTGTAACAGAAAATTTAGATTAACAAAGATTGATGAGGGGTGGAAACCTGATGGTGGAGCCGGAAATCCATGTAGAGCCCAAATTTGTCTGGCCATGGGACATGTAAACAACATATGGTTTATTGACTCCCCATCCATTCCACAGATTTGACATACCTTTTCCACTTTCACTTTCCTTGTCTGCAATCTATCAAGGACTGGCAGTGCACCGTTGATAGCTTTCCACAAGAAGTTTTTTATTTTTTTTTGGAGCTTGTACTTGCCAAATAGCCTCCGAGAGAGCATTGAGTGATGGAAGCATAGAGGCCACTCGAATCTGCTCTTTGTACTTGATCCTAGTTGAAAGCCATGTTCCTGATTTGACCGAGTATGCACCATGTCAACCATTCTCTTCATTTATATATCTATTGCCTTCTTCTTTTTTTGGTTTAAACCATATATATATATATATCTTCTGCTTATGTTAAATATGAACTTATAAGATCAATTCTCTCAATCTAATTTATATTTTGATTGTCCCAAATTTTCCATATAAATATTATTTTATTGAAATGGATTATCGGATCAAGATCTTTCCGAATTTTATTAGGTTATCAAAAAATAAAATATATATATATATATCTTCTATTATGTTAAATATATATTTTCTGCTTATGTTGAATCTGGATTTATGAGATTAATCCTCTCAATCTAATTTATACTTTGATTGTCCAAATTTTCCCATATAAATATTATCTTACTGAAATGGGTTACCTTACCGGTTAAGGATCTTTCCAAATTTTATATTAAGTTGCCAAAAAAAGAAGAAGTTACATCTAGAAGTAAATCTAAAAGAATACCAGTATCACTTGTAAAATTAAGAAGACAATATCTAAACCAAAAATTAATAACAACCTTTTTTTTTTGTCTGTAACCTTCAAAATTTAATAACAATTTAAATGGCAATCTTATTCAAAATGTTACTAATAACCATTATTAAATTTGAATAAGAAACATGGATAGAGTCAAAGACTCAAAGCAAATATTATTATAATTTGGAAAAATTAGGTGTATATTGGTTTTTTGTATCAAAATTAGGTGACACAAAATATTTAAGTTCCGAGACTAAAAAATAGACAATTATACCCCTTGTCATATCATCTATTTTTTTTGTCTTCATTCACACTTTTTATAAGATAAACTCAAAAAAATTTCTCCAACTTTTACAAAAAAAAATAATATATATATACGGATAAACTCAAAATTCTTTCTCTAACTTTTACCAGAAAAATCAGATCTGGATAAACTCAAATTTCTCTCTCCAATTTTTACCAGAAAAAACAGATTTGGATCAACTATATATATCACTATATAGTCAACTATATATATGGTGAACTATATAGTCAACTATATATTGAACTATGATACATATAGTTCACTTTATAGTTCACCATATATATAGTTCACTTTATAGTTTAATATATAGTCATTGTATAATTCATTATGATTACTTCGATATATACTTTACGGTGTAATTTAATATAAATTTTACTGTAATTAGTACTACAATTTTAACATTACAAAAACTCATTTGTGACTTTATAACTACAATACTTTACAAGATATTTATTTAGAGGAATACTATCTCAACAACAAATTATTTGTATAGATAAATCACTTTCATCTGAAAATAAAAGAAATATGTGGAGAACAATGGATTATGTATTATTTGTGAGTAAATAGATAATCAATAAACTGTTTTTTGAATAAAATAAAATGCATGTAAGGAGAAAAAAATACCATAGTACTTTTATATAAAATATATATAAATAATTTTGCCTTTTATTTTAATATGAAAATAATTTTTTTTTGTAGAAACTAATTATTAACATAAGGATAGTATACAATGTAATTTTAAAATGGGATATTTGGCCTTTGGAGAAGAAAAAAATATTAAAACGAGGCATACGTGCCACGCAATGAAAAATGAAAGAAAACAAAGTCAATTATAAACTAAGGAAAAGAATAAAATAATAGAAATAACTTGGTGAGTGGGGAATAAATAATCCAACGGCTGTAAAAGGGCGTAAACCGACTCAAGTAAAATCAATCCAACGGTGGAAATCGATTTGCTTGACAAACAGGTCCGAAAATTCTGAAAAAAAAAAAAAAAATTAGGGCTTCTTCCTTATATACAGACACACACCACATTCTTCAGAACACCATTACTGCTTCTCTTCTTCACAAGTTTTTTGATTCTCTAGAAATTTCTCCAGAAGCAACCATGGTGGCTAAAGGACCAGGACTCTACACTGAAATCGGCAAAAAGGCCAGAGGTAATTATTCTAATAGCTCTCCATCTTCTTCTTCGTCTTACGCGAGCTGAAATGTGACTGTTCCTGAGTTTTTTTTAATCGGATTAGTTTCTGGGTTTTCGAATCTATTAGGGTTTATCAAATCGTGGTCAATTTCAGTTTTTTTTTTTTTTTGGGTGGCTTAGATTTGTGGATGCAGAGTTAATTTTTGTGTTTATGAGCTGTTTTGATGATACCCATGTCGATTTATGCTATATGTATCGTTTATTCGTCGGAAAAAGAGTAGCTTTCTTGGTTATTCGTTGTATTTGGGTATTGATTGTGATCTAGAAAATGTCTGTTTATGTACAGTAAATGATTCATGTTTAGCTTTTGAGTCTCTTTGTGAGATTTTTGTTTGAGATTGGTTTTTGAGTGTTGCTAATGCTTCTTTCGATTGTAGATCTTCTCTACAAGGATTACCAAGGAGACCAGAAGTTCAGTGTCACTACCTACTCTGCAACCGGTGTTGTAAGTTTCTTATTGATTTGATGAATCTGTTCTTCTTCATACTAGTTTAATAGTTTGTTGATTCTGGAGATGAGATGATATTTGCCTTCTTGTGTTTTGGATTTAGCTTTGTTTATCACCTGAGGTCGCATGGTTCTAGCATTTTATGATTAATATGACCCTTTCCTGTGTTGTATAGGCGATCACTACATCAGCAACGAACAAGGGAACCGTGTTTTTGGGTGATGTAGCTACCCAAGTGAAGAACAAGAACTTCACTGCTGATATCAAAGTTGCCACTGACTCTTCTGTAAGCATTATCATCCCATAGCTTGTATTCTTCTAAACCCTTTTACTTTAGCCTGTTGATTGCTCACTTGTCATTTTGTTTGCAAATAATTCCAGCTCCTGACCACTCTTACCTTTGATGAGCCTGCCCCTGGATTGAAGGCAATTCTCAGCGCTAAGTTGCCTGACCAGAGATCTGGCAAGGTACTGTTTACAATTAACTTCACAATCATCTTTTCTGTTATGTTTTGATAGTTAGATGTGTCAATAATCATTGTGTGCTGTTTGTTTTATCTCCTGAAACAGCTTGAGGTACAGTACTTGCATGACTACGCTGGTATCTCCACCAGCATTGGACTAACAGCTAATCCGATTATCAATTTCTCGGGTGTGATTGGTACCAATGTCGTGGCTCTTGGTACTGATGTTTCCTTCAACTCTGAGTCTGGCAACTTCAAGCAGCTCAATGCTGGTTTGAGCTTCACCAAGGATGATTTGATTGCTGCTCTTACTCTGTAAGTACCACCTCCATGATTCGAAATGATAATTCAGACTGTGTGTTGTCTTTCTGGTTTTGATGTTGAGTTTTGCTTTATTGTTTTGAAGGAATGACAAGGGTGAGAAGCTGAATGCTTCCTACTACCACATTGTGAACCCTTTGACCAACACTGTGGTCGGAGCTGAGGTTTCCCACAACTTCACCACCAAAGAGAACACCATCACTCTCGGAACTCAGCACGCCCTCGACCCATTGACCACCGTCAAGGCTCGCATCAACAATGCTGGTATTGCCAACGCTCTGATCCAACACCAGTGGCGTCCAAAGTCGTTCTTCACCGTTTCTGGAGAGGTTGACTCCAAGTCGATTGAGAAGAGTGCCAAGGTTGGAATTGCTCTTGCTCTCAAGCCTTGAGAAGAAAGCCAAATGAGCCCTAAAAAGGGGTAGAATAGTTATTTTTCATCTTCGGTCTTTTGAATCTTTGAACTAATCCATCTCTGTGTCTCTGGTTTGCTTTAAAAAAAATCTTTCATTTGTTTTTTTTTTCTCTTCTCGGTGTTTGGATTTTGTAGAAAATAAGAAAGAAAAAAAACTATGAAGAGGATGGTCTTTAAGATAAAGAAATCCTTTTGTTTTTGCTTGTCTTTGTTGAAATACTCTGCTCCACTCGAATTGTTTAGTGGATTTTCTGAGAGATTGTTTCAGTTCTGATCTAATTTATTTTGTTGGTCAGATTTTATCTTATTTGATTCGTCGCAGAAGATTTGATTTTGTCCGATTTATTTCAGTCCATCACTTTGTTTTTTATGCATAGTGGGTCCAAGTTAGTTTCAAATATTCGAATCTATTTAGAATTATTCTTGAGAAATTTATTTGGTTTATTCGGTATGAGGACATCATGAGCACTCGATTTTAAACAGAACTCGGTTCGGTTAACACTGAACCGGTCCACAAACTAACTGTATGAAACAAGAAAGACTTGTATAGCAGAGAATCAGATTTTCATAGACAACCCAATTGGATTCACCATTACTCCATCGTGTCCACATAAATCGAATAAGGAGTTACTGTAACATCAGCTAACAACTATCTCCTTCCGGCCGGCTTAAAAAAAACGATACAAGCTTGAGATTTCAGACTTTGTTTGTTGTGCCTTTGTCTAAGCAAAAGCTATGTAGTTGCACCTTTAGGCTTTGGAGAAGGAATTTGATGTCGAAAAGGCGAGGAACCATGTTGACCATGAGGACTAGAAAGTGTTCGAAAAACGGGTTGTTGCCCGTTTCTTGATCCAAATCCGTTTCCTCCCTGAGATCGACCGGAACCATTTTTCAAACGTTCGGCTTGCATTGTCTGGAAATAGTAAGAGGAGCTTGCCATGTCTTTGAGATGCGGAAGTGGCTTAAGCGCTTCGACAACATCACTCATCTTTGGTCTAATCTTTGGGTCACGGCTAAGACATTGTGCAGCAAGCTGTGTCACCTTTTGAGCACCTTTGATTGAGAAATGTCCCTCGAGTCTTGGATCAAGTAACCGGTAAAACCTCCGTTTGTCAAGGAGATGCGGTCTTGCCCATTCTACCAAGTTGTGCTCACCGTTTGGACGGTTTTTGTCCATAGATCGTCGTCCGGTCAGCATTTCCAGCAGAACCACCCCAAAACTATAAACATCGCTCTTTGATGTCAAATGACCTGAAGGAATTCAAGGGAAGCAAATTAACAAAAATGTTTACACTGAATAATTCAAACCCAACAAAGTGGATGAACCAAAGAGGACTCACCTGTCATTACATATTCGGGAGCAGCGTATCCATATGTACCCATAACTCGAGTAGAAACATGGGTTTTGCCCTCGTCAGGAGCATCTTTAGCAAGTCCAAAATCCGAGAGTTTAGCATTGTAGTCCTGAAAATGGGAATTAGTGATTAAAATCCTTAAACAAAGGACAAAAAAGAGGCAACAATAAAATGTTGATGCTGAAGGAACAAGACACATACTGCATCAAGTAAAATATTTGATGTTTTGAAATCTCGATATATAACCGGCTTCAAAGCTTCTTCGTGGAGGAAACTGAGACCTTTGGCAGCACCTACAGCGATCTTCATCCGGATAGACCAAGGAAGAGGTAACGATCCTTTAAACATGAAAGCACGTAAATGATTAAACATTGACAACTATGAAATGTTTGAGTTACGGGGTTGTGGGTTTACATACTTCTGAAAAGGTGATTCTCCAAACTTCCTCGAGGCATAAACTCGTAAACAAGCAGCCTTTGATCCTCTTCGATGCAATAACCAACCAGCTTAACTAGATTTGGATGGAGAAGGTTACCAAGGAAATTAATCTCAGCCTGCATTTGCAACAAGCAAGGGCCACATTAAGAAAAAAACACAGATAAGAAGAATTGTAACGATAAGTGATACTGAAAGAAGCAGAAGAGAAAAGAGTTTCTCACAAGCCATTCTTTGTGACCTTGAAGTCCATCAGGGTTTAAGGTTTTGACCGCAACAGTAAGTCCAGTACCAGGTTTAACAGGAGCAGTTCCGTTTTCTTCGATCCATCCTTTAAAAACACATCCAAAACCACCTTCCCCAAGAAGACTCTCCGGTCTAAAATTCCTAGTTGCTAGCTTAAGATCATTGAAAGTAAACTTCCTAAGATGAGAATAAATCTTAAGCTCTTCACTGATCATTGGAGTTGATGAGGAGCTTTCAGCATTGCTAGTTGTTGTTGTGGAGGAAACTGGACCAACTGGTTGATCATTTGATTTCTCATTTGCTGATTTGCTCTCAACTGTTGTAGCTAAAATCACAGAACAACAGATTCAATCAAATTGGTAATACAACCTCAGTTCCTAAATCTGGTAAAAACACAAGAATCACGTGAAATTTGCTAAAAACCCTAGATGGAAACATTTAAAGCTGAGAAGGCAATTATAGAAACAGAACCCTACAACAAGAGAATCATTTCTCAGAAACCCAAAAGGGAAAAAAAGTAGAGATTTTTAATTTACCAGTACTGGTGGTTCCACACAGAGAAGAAGAAGAAGCATCAACATCTGATTTGGAAGGTATACAACCAATCATAAACCTAAGCTTGACCCAACACCCACTTGGACTTGCTTCTCCTTCGTCTTCTTCTTCTTCTTGTGCTAATTGTTCACCTATACTCTTCTCACCATTGTTTCTCTTCTTCTTCTTCTTCTTAATTTTCTCACTCTCGTTAGATTTCTCCGATTGCCAATTATTCCCTTTACCAGTTTCCTCCAGACCCATCTTACAAAACCAGAGAAAGAACAAGACCCAGAAGTCTATTTGATCAGACAAAGACCAAATTTTAAATCAAGGCTTGGACAAAGCAAGTGGAGTGAGATTCACTGGGAATGGATCAAACCCCAAGTCGCGGAATTTTAGTCAAAAAGAGGAATTGATGTCTGCCAAGAGAGAGAGAGAGAGAAGATATGTGCAGAAGAAAGAGAGAATTATGAGCACAAGAAAGTGAGATTTTTTCACATGTGCTTCAGCAGTAACCAAATTTAACATTGTTTCATACTATTTCTATTTACTACCTAGAATAATTAACAAAATTTAATCACCGATTTGTTCGTCATTAATTATTAGCTGATACTGTACTATTTTCTTACAAATCTCCAGGATCGGTGTTGGGTGTGTTTTATTTTTGTCTGCTTGGAAACCAATTATCAACACTTAATTTACCCCTTTTGGGTAAAACAAAAGGTACCAATCACATTCCATTTCATTTTTTAAAAAAATCTTTCTTCTTTTTCGATATACGTGCATCCAATTGGAAAATTATTTATAATCAAAATAACAATTAAGTAAACCTTACTAAAATCTCCAAAATTGTTATACCAAAAAAAGAATTAAGTAATTAACAATTCTGACCAAAAGAAATGAACAGCTTAGTTTACTCAAATGATCCAAGATTGTTTTCCAAAAGAAGAAACGAACAAAAATATATATCACATTGCTACTTTGTTTGGCATTTAGCTTTTGCCATTTGAAGTGGAGTTCTTGTGGAATGGCCAGAGTTTAACTAGACGCTCAAGCACGGCAGCACTTTTGGAAAAGTAACCGGAAAAACCTGCTGGTATTTGTGGTGGAGGAAAGTCCTCAGCTGGCATTGCAAATGGACGTATCATCTTCTCCATTGTCTCCAGTGTCAAACAAGAATTAATCTCTTGAAGCCTTTCAGGTCCCATTATCGGAAGTGTATGTTCCCTTAGTAACGATTCTGCTTCATGGTCATTCCTCTGTTTTGTAACAGAAACAAAATCAAAGTTTTCAGTTACAAAACNTACAAAACAAGGTCATCCCCCCCCCCCCCCCCCCCCCCTAAACAAAAAGGTCTAGTCTTGGCTTTTTTACCTCTAAGGGTGATAAATCTGCACCACGGCTAAATGTAAGCTCGGTTCTGAATCGTTTTGGGTCTTCCAAAGATACCTGCAGGAAATATGTTACGTTTCAAACACTAGTAAGTATAACAACTTGAATGCATGAGTCTTAAGACGGGGAAAACGATGGGAGCATTGTAAGACCTCAGTGTTCTCAAAAAGCCTTAAGACAATGTAGCTCATGTAATCAAGTTCTTTGGTTTTACAAAGACGTTCCAATGCGTTTTGGCAGACCAAACTTTCTTCCCCTTGAAGAGATTCGTCGAGGTTACAATACCGTAGAACGTTCATCAGAGAATGGATATGTGATTCCTGGCAATGGTTTCCATAGCAAAAGTCATGTATAAATGCATCCACATGTTACGCTATCATGAATGAAGGAACTCTCAGATGTGAACTCTAAATAAAATACACAAAGACTGAACTCTAAGAATTCAAAGGGCAAGACACGGTAAGAAAAATGTCGATATATTTTCCAGTTTTGCCAGCCAAATGCTTGCATGTTGCAGGAAATAAGGAATTTGAAAGAAAGAGCCAAGCATGAATGAAGGAACTCACAGATGTGAAGTAAAGGCGTGTCCTCACATGACGTTCAGGGGTCATAACATTTGCATACCTAAAAATAACACGATGAAAATTGAAACTAAGAAAACATTGAGAAGAAATCATGTAACTTATAATCTATAAGCGGGAAAAGAGAGTTTTCAGTTACTTTGGATCTAATCGATATTTGGTTTCCTTATCATCATCTTCATCTTTATTCTCTTCAGTGCTAGGCCGTCTCAACTCATCACTTTTAATGTAAAGTTTTGGTTGACTATATCTATCCTCCTTTCTCGACGAATATAATGACACTGATACTCGGTCTTGGTTGTCCTTTAATTCAGCAACACTTATAGCCTCTTCTCGAGTATTCCTCAAATCAATCAAGATTTTACCCAGCAAGCGCCGAGCAACCTTAATTTACAAGACATACATAAAAGAAACCGCATATGTTAGGGGGTGAGATCATCTGACAAAATCATGGAACCTTAAGGAAATTACACGAGATGAAAACAGAATGTGGAAGTTAGAATGCTAAGTTGAGGAACCACCTTTGAACCGATTTTAAGCTTTTGTTCTGGATTGATCCCATACTCATTCGGGATTACACCATCCGCAAGCAACTGCAACAACATAACAAAAAAACTTGCCTTAATCAACATAGTCCATGATCAAATTGAAAACAAAAAAGACTTGTACCAATAGTGAAGGCACAATTTGAATCTGGAGATTTAAAACGCATTGGTCAATATTAAAGCCAAACTGTTTCAGCGAGACACGTGGAAGATGGTAATCTGAGAAATACCATCACAGTTTCGAAAGTGGAAAAGAAATATTCCAGTAACTCATTCAGCTCATACCTGAGCAACTTTGAAGAGTTCGTCTAGTCCTTGTAGGTCAAGATGAGAATTATGTAACAGGTCATACCTGGTATTGACACCACATACAATATTCAGAATGGATCAATTAAAGCTACGATAGATCAAATCATACTCCAAAAGCACCTCCAAATTATCAACATAATAAACTGAAACACATAGCTTACTTGCATGAATCATAAACATCAGGAATTTGTGTTACGTCAAACCGCCTGCATTTAATTTCAAATATCAGTGCCACTCATAAAACCTCATTCAGGAAATAAGGATGCACTGGCAGATTCAACATGACCACACTCTTACTCTTTTCTTTCGTTGTAGAGATCCCTTTCGAGTTTTCTCCATCGAGCATACATCAAAAGGAATCCTTCACTACCACAAGGTAATCCAGCAGCAATCCGACCAACATCAATGTTTGACTTGCCAAGGGCCTTTGCTTGATCATATGGAGGGACTACGTCATAGGCGCTAGGCTTAACATGATTTTCATCTTCGTCTTTAGCAAGTAGCCTCACTTGTTCAGTTACCTTTTTAGTTAATTTTACCTATTCATTTAGAAAGTAAGCAAATTAGTAACGGGGAGCATATATTTTGTGTTATGTAAAAGCACAATATTAACTCAATTAAAACTTGCAAAAAGATATTGTTGATGGCTTGTAGCATAACAAAAACTCAAAACTAAAGTTTACAGGAAAAAACGTGAATACCATTTCAGGTAGGTGCTCATCAGCGTGGGACGGAAGTCCAGCCCCATCAGTCATCCAAGGTGATTCAGAAGATACATAATCGTGTACCAAGTTTCTTCCAGCAGTTATGATCTCATTCAGCTGAGCCTGCAGACAAGTTGTGAAAGGAAATTAAAGCTGTAAAAGCTGAGCCTGATTATTAAAACATGCTTTCCTTTGTTTCATTTCGGCTGAAGGAACAGTTAAGGTTTTAATAAAAGAGGGACAAACCTTAGCCGCTTCCATTTCACTGCTCGCATTATCAAGGCCATCCAACATGGAAGAGTCCTTGCTAACCAGAGAAACCTAAAGAAAGGAAATAAAAATTTTATGATTATGACATTGCCAAGCACTATACTAAGTTAAAAAAATAAAAAAATAAAAACAGCAAACCAGGATTGGGGTTAGCTGTCCTTCTAGGTCAAGTAGGCCTTTCGCAAAAGCAGCTGCAGACATCTGCAAACAGTGCAACTATATTCATATTTTGATCTGGGAAACTTCACCACATCGTAGTTCAAACAATGAAGTTGAAATCGATATCTAAATGCGTTGTAGTCATCTTCACTACCAAACCGGTATAAATTTGTACCTGAACACGTCCCTCGTCAGAGCTGTAAATTTTAAGGTCATGGCGGTATGTACTATGGAGACGGAGTAAACCGGTACCTTCACCTGCAAGCATTCCAATTTGTTACGCACCACTCAAAAAGAAATAGCTGATCAACACAACGACAATGGAATGTTCAAGAATATTGTATGAGACGAGAAAGTAGAACACAGAATTATCGAAATATCAAGTGTTGTCACCTGGATACATATTGT
Organism: Aurinia saxatilis; assembly: GCA_900406295.1. NCBI lineage: Eukaryota > Viridiplantae > Streptophyta > Magnoliopsida > Brassicales > Brassicaceae > Aurinia > Aurinia saxatilis. The sequence continues at coordinate 10,909 of OVAP01000287.1, read as the reverse complement.
TTCGAAAATATCTACCAAGTTCTTCCGCCTGTATGAAAAATTCAAGCAAACATCAAAGAATATAATAATCCCCTCTAGCAATACCATTACTAAACTTGGAATGCATTTAACATCTTTTTCTGATACCAAATGATAGTGTTACCTGCTTTCGACCAGCATGAGTTAGAACACCCCCATATTTCAGAACCATGAGAGCTTCCACTGGGCGTTCTTCTTCACCTTCACCATCACTTTTGGGTACTTTAACCCATTTTAATGGCTTCAGTTGAACTTTCCTGTATATGCCAGAGAAATGTCCGCCCTGCACGTATACACATTATTTATAACATGAGACGGGGTTTGCAAAGAAGTTAAGTTCCAAGCATCTTTACAAAAAAAGAGTGTACTCAATACAATGACTTGAGACTGCATAAAGATACAACTCAGAGAGAAGGTAACTATTTGATTATCAAGGTACACAACCTCTTCAAGAACGGCTTTAACTTGCCGAAGCTTGTCAGCATGCTCAAGGTCTTCTGCATCACTATCACTTTCACCTGATCTACACACCAAGTAAAATATACAATAAGTACGTTACCAGATTTCACATTGTAAGCGTGTATATATCACTGTTTTACTGAAAGGATATTTAGTCAATACAGAAACAGCTTCAATAGGATATAAATCATAATCAAAAGTCCTCTTTAAATAATATGTAACAATTATAAATATAGCAAATGAACGACATCATTTGGTTATTGTTGTGCAAATATATGACTAGAGAAGCAGTTAGCCAGGGCATTGATCACAAAAACATCTGGGGTGTTCCAGAAATGAGGTAAGCTCCTTGATTCAAATAGTAATTTGTTTAACACATTGATGAAACCTTTAGATCCATTGGCTCTATTCATCAGCGATAATTTGTGTATCCAAGAGTACCACTCATGCAAGGAAAATTCTCAAAATAGGGAGCCTAATTCAAGTAATAAGATCACTATCAGGATCTACCTTGCGCGAGGAATTAACATTCTTGTGGCATCCAGAAGATCTTGCAATTGGACGGCACTTTTAAGTTTTGTCTACAAAAAAAGGAGTGAAAATGCACAGCATAAAAAAATCACTGTGCACATGGAAAAGTTGAAGGTGAAAAACCCGAGGCTCTCACCTCAGTTCTTGGTTTTCCTCCATTGTACTTCAACATAAGATTTAACAATTTCTCCTCTGTAACTTTTAGTTTTACTTTCTGCTTGGGGGTTCTATCACCGCTGTTAAGAGAAATTAAACACAGCTCAGGACATGGGTGAACACATAGGAGTATAGAGAGAACAAAGGGATCATATGCTAAAAACTTACTGGCGAACAACAGCAATGACACAACGTAGCTCCTCCGACTGCCCAAAAGTTCCAATGACGCCACTTCCTTGGCGAGTGAGGCCTTCGTTAAGTTGGACAGGTTCATTGATCTTCCACGGAAGAATGGGAGGGATTGTTGAAGAAAGATGAGGAGCCTTTGCATCCAAAAACATTTTCCGTAGCACACAAGCAGCATCGTCATAATACCTTACAGTGAAAGAGACATGGTGACATGTCTGATAAAAGTCCAAATGAATACATACTAAGACTAAAAAAATAGGCTGCTTGTGGGTGTGCCTAAATCCACTTTTCAATTTCAACAAAGAAAACAAAAATGAGGATCATGACTGAGGAGTAGACATGATGATGACTGAGTGTGTCTACAATCACTAGCAATAATCTCTGACCTCACTACTTCAATTGTACACTATAAAAGGCAAGAAAAGCTCCACAAAAGGTCTAGAATTAAAATTCATCCCATGATCACTTCTTTATTTACTCTATAAATCTAAGTGAATAACAACGTATATATTATGAGAAGTGAATCTCCCTACAAAGGTATAATTGAAGCATCTATCAGAAAGGAAATAAATGTCCAAACTAGTATCTCACTTATAAGAGTTCTTCACAAAACTCCATCCATTCACGTCACAAACGTACGAGCTTCCCTCAGATCGTAGAAGATCAAATCCGCAAACCTACAAACACAAAAATGATGAAGAAATTAACTGTCGTTAATTAATGCATTATATCGACTAGAGCTTCCACTTTTTGTATCAGCAATAACTTGAGTGTAGGCTTGTCGGTTTATAATAAGGTAATTTGTATAATGACACCAAGCATAGAATCTGAAGCAGAAGATAACCAACAGAGAATTATTAAGAGTATCTACAAGCACTAAATACTCATTCTTTATAAATGATTATACTTGCAGCAAGCATTTAACACAAATTCTATTGTGAAAGAGAATATGAAAGCAAGCATTTAGAAATCAGTTCAATGATCTTCATTCTAAGCTTTAGAAGAGAGAATGAGGCATGTCGCCTTACTGATGAGCAGATAAAATTATGAGACAAAAGAACCAGGCAGGACACAATGATAGCCGGTAAACGGAATCACAACATACCGCTTGCCTAAATGCAATGCAAACTTCTCTCGCCATCTGCTTCTCCGCAGGTGTAAGCAAAACTGGATACCTCACCTGTACTAAATTAAAAAATATGTGATAAAAGTTTCTACACCTTCATGAAACATAAGCTAGAAATTTTATAAGCAACAGCCTTTGGAACCCTTTAACCATAGGTGAAGAACCGTGTAAGAGTTCATATGTGCAAGGGTTTGGTAATGATTGACAGACTTACTTCCTTCCCATCTGGATTTCTCATAACAACACCATCAACAACTGGTGATTTCCTTGCTTCAGCGTGTGCATATTCAGGACCCACAGTGTAGACCTGTACATCGGGGGTAGACTGTTAGCAAAAACTTGAACCAAAATGTTATACAAACAGAAACAACGAGCAATAAAAGCTATTCCCGCTGGTGTTACAACATGGAACATATTACATGAACAGACAATTTAACGGAAACACATATGAAATTACCACATAAACCTTTTAAATTTTAGAGACCCGAATCCCAACAAAATCATTATAAAGACAATGCAATTTTAAAGAGAGGTTAAGCTGCCTGGCTATAGATTAGAACAAAATTAGCCTATCTAGAAGCATCTAAATGGAACCACAATCACAACCTTGACATCAGTTCCCCCAGTAGGCATAAACTCCTCATATATATAAGAACCTTCTCGCCTAACTCTTCTGACCTCGGGATGAAATTCACTTGACCGATTTCCAACCTAAAACAAAAACTTGGGTCAGAATTGCTAACCACAGGAATGTGTCACAAATCATTACAATAACATTCAACTAAACCGTTTGATCCTCAATTCGTGTTATGCAGAAAGACACAGATAGTGTGGCAATTTACCACGAAATGTATACAATACGTTTAGACCAGATTCAATCCACGGGAAACCAAATTATGGACAGTGCAATACCTTACGAAACAATTCTTTCATGCCTCCACCTGCTGAGCTAGGGTAGTATATCATAATGCTATGGTCATCTCCTTTACAAGCATAAAAAATGCATTTAGTAATCAGAAGAACAACTGGGATCAAGGAAGTAAGCAAGGCTAAACATAGAAAAATTATGTGTTCAACTTAAATTTACATTTTTTGAATGGGTAACAATCAGTCAACCAAATAAAGATGTATCTACCATTTACATTATGCGCATATGAAGAGAAAAAAACTGAACTACAATTTAAACAAAATAGGAAAAATGATTTCACCTAATACCCTAAAAGTAAGAACATTGAAAGACACATAATCAATCTTGGATTTTTGGTTGATAGGTTGTTAAGAACTTCTCAGATTAAAACAGCAAACAAAGAGTCGAAAAGAGGAGCTCACCATTGACAGGCTTTTCAACAAATGGCTTCCAGAATCGTTCACCATGAACCTCTACAAAGTCTTCTTCTTCAACGAAATAATCAAGGTCTTGGTCTGGTACAGTCCTATTGACACAAGCATATCTAGGAACTGGGATACCATACATCTCTAGATGCTGTAAATGCAAATAATATTTTATTAATTAATGAGAAAAGATATAGCTCTTCTCTTTTGTGAACAACAGAAATTTGAATCAATAAATGAGTGGTAGACATGAAAAAAAGGAAAATTATCTAAAATGTGCATATGCAGTCTAAAATGTGTACCTCATACACTTTCCGACGGTCATGAAGAAGATATTGCGGATCCAGTTCATTCACTAAAAAGGGGCTGAATCATAGAAGTTCAAAAGCCAAACTCAAATTATATTCACAATGTAAAGTGGACAGTTCACTGAACTATCAACAAAGGCTAAGAAAAGTAGTACTCACTTTCTTAAAGAAGAATATGCTTGAACTTTCTCAAGAGGATATCCAGAGGAATGAAAAGCAATCAAACAATCACAAATCGGCCAACTGAAACAGCAAAGTCACTTGTGAATAAAATTGTAATTAATAATCCTTAACTACACTTTATCCTAATAAACTAATTAAAAAAATGTTACAAATTCATGCATTACGTGATTTAATGATAATGCAAGATTAAACAAAACAAAAAAGTAGAAAAACATACCTTTCTACTGGATCTTCAAGAATAACCTCATCCCCAAAATGTATGATCTAGTTATAAAATGGTAACAAAAGGTCCATTAGATCACAACCAAAAGAGGGAAAAAAAAGAATCTAACCATCGAATCCGCAAAGACAAACACCAACAACAACTTGAATAACATCTCCCAATAAATTTGAAGTCGGAAATTAGAGATAAATCAGATGACAAATGAAGATCAAATTACAAGTCTAATCACCAAATCAAAACCTGAGAAACAAAGAAATCAATGAAGTGGAGTACCTCGAATTCGCCAAACGCCAGAAGCCTGTCCATAATCTGTTCCATGGGAGCCGAGAAAACCTACGAAAATCAACACGAACAAATCCATAAATGAGAGAAGACGGAACGAAAAACAAAAACAAAATTGACTGGAGTATGAGATTTGTTGACGGAGAGGATTCAAAAACAAAATCATCTTACAAAACCTCGGGGCCGCATTTCACCTTCTTTTCCATGACGCAGACTCCAATCTGTATCTTCCTTTCCACACCTCCTCCTCCTTCCATCTCCATTCTCGAATAATTCTTCGATTCACAACAAAAAAATTTGTTCAAAGAGAGACTAAATCGGTTCAATTTTGAAACAATCGCCGAATCATGGTAGAGCAGAGAACAATGCGCAGGAGAAAAAGTCGAAGAAAAAAAGATGTTACTTACTGGAGAAAACGATGAATGATCACAATTCACAACAACAAAGCAGAACAATAGCACGAGGAGAGAAGATTGAGGCGTCAGAGCCGTTGCTTGCATTGAATTGAATTATAATTATGATTTGATTAGCATATTTAGAGGTATTTTTAGATTTGGCTTAATTAAAACAAAAAAATAGGGCTATTAATAGTTATTAGTCATCGACCCACACAAGACAACAAGTAGACGGAATTTAATTGGAAAAGATATACATAAAGATTCAGGGTGTTGATTTCAGGAAGTTTTATTAAATGAGTTAGTCAATATCCACAACGCGTGTTAAGTTTTCAGGTAAGAAAATTTACCAAAACATATAAACAAATCACGAAATGGTCAAATCAAATGAGAAGAATGAGCAAATGTTAAAATTTTTAAAAAAAATCGCAAATGGACGTCTGATATCTAAATGTGTTTCATTACTTTGGAGACATTTGTCTGTTTGCTGAAACAAAGATTTCAAAAAATGTGACAGAAAAATAAAAAATGTGACTAAAACATTAACAAATTATTTTTTAGTCACATTTTTTATTTTTCTGTCAATATTTTTTAGTCATATTTAAAACATTAAGATATACACCAATAAAGTTCCAAACTATGTTTCAGATCATTTTTTATAGAATTCATTAGATGAGGTCATAAAATAAATTAAAATTTGATCTAGTATTTAAAATTAATGCAATCTAAACCAACATATTCAAAAGGAAAATTGCTCTATCTATTGGGAAACTATTCCGCATATTCTGACTGTTCCTCAACTTTATCTACCATGTCATTCATCACATTTTGAGAAATCAATGTAGAACCATGTACAAACAGGTCCGGCCCAAGGCTAAAGCCCAAGAATTACAAGTTTTAGGCACCAAAATTTGAATAAGAATTTGGGGCAACATAATTAAACAAGTTCTTTATTGTAGTCTAATGGTTATATTATCATTGATTGTAAATCAACCAGAGTTCGAATAACATTGAGAGCATATATTTTTTTTTCTTTAGGCAGCCAAATGTTTTGGCATTTGTTGGGCCGGCCCTAACAAACTAAAGACATTTTGTGACGGAATGACGACCGGATTGGTATAAAAAATACTCTGTAAAAAATGCCCCTAATTCGTATCATAACCAGACTAATCAAATATTTCATGAAAAGTTGACAATGTGCTATGCTCACGTAACGATCCCTTACCATCAACATTTTACATGCAAAATGTTCAAAGGAGGAGCTCAAAATCATTTGAATCATACGAATAAAGAAGAAGATCGTAATTAAACACAAAGTAGCTAGTTGGATGATAAATTAAGTGAATCTAGAGTGAAATCTAGAATGAAGAAACAAACATTATGAAAATCGTCAATCAACACATAAAAAACAGTTCACTGTCAAAATCAATTGAACAAAACAAAGAGAAGATGGTAATTGACCAGTTGTTATTTAATTATATGATTACGAGACAAGCTTTTAATCCCAAAAGTTTACAAAATTCCGCAGTCACATAGTGTAAATTGTTCTGCCATAAAGTCAAGGTTCGGAAACCACAAGAAAATTGCATTTTTGTTGACGATTTGAGAAACCACAAGAAACGTATGTGTGGTTTTCCCATCACTAAACTAAAAGTTATACTACCTAACTTATGATATATATCCCTAATATGCATAAAAGCACAAAAACAAATCCTCGATCATATTTGGTTAAATCGTTACACGATAGATTCATTCTTCCATTTTTGGTTTGTAATTTATCATACAAAATTAAAAAATTAGAATTTACAATATTTATAGTAAAGGATCGTGGACTTTAATAAGATTCACATTGTCGATTTAAATTTAGAAATTTAATATTTACGGATTACACATGTTAGGATTTCAATTTTGTATAATAAAGGATTATGAAATTTCACAAAATTTTGTTATTGGTTTGGGTTTAGAATTTAGTTTTATTTAATAATCAGGAATTATGACTAATACGATTTATGTTACCGTTTTGGTTTTAGGAATAACTATTTACAGATTAAGGAATTAAGGTTTAGTTTTTTCTTAAAGATGTTATGAGGTTTGACGAGACTTGTGTTGTTGGTTTGAGTTTCAAAAGTTAACGTTTACGTATTAAATTAATAAGCTTTACATTTTATTATTAAATGTTTATGAGATGTGACGAGTCTTATCTCAGTTTGGATTTAATATTAAACGTTTATGAATTAAGGAATTAGAATCTAGTTCTTTTCTTAAAATATAAAGATGTTATGAGTTTTAACGAGAAATGTATATATTGTCGTTTTGGATTTAAAATTAATGTTTATGTATTGAGGGGGTTGCTAATAGTAAACTAATAGAGTGAATGTATGTATGCGTACTGAGTCTCCTTTAAACTTGGCGTTTCAGTTTAATATTCCCATTGATTGATTAGATTCTTCAAATCTTTAGTCATCTTTTCGTCTGCATGGACTTGAAGTAGTTTGTTGAAGCAAATTTTGTTTATCTCCAGAAACATAGGATAAGTATCTTAGGCCTTATGCCTCATCTGGAATCTGGATGTAACACATGCTTGAAGACTCTTCTTTGAGTGTTACTTCTGAGGGAATGCGAGACTTGGAGTCTAGAATACATACATCCCCAGTTTTGGATATTTTGATGAAGGACTACATGCCGAAGGGTTGATAAAAACACATGCTACCTACTGGAACATTCTGGAGAGACATCGTTTGCTCATTACATGTTAGGAAAATTCTTTANGGAGAGACATCGTTTGCTCATTTCATGTTAGGAAAATTTTTTAAATTTTTAATTTATGAAATCGGTTTTTTTTTTTTTTTTTTTAATACAATTTTTCAAATTCTTAAAACTTTCTGCTTTAGATTTCTCTTTTTTTATTCATAGATTCTTTCTCTCTTTTCAACCTAATTTCTATCTTGAAAATGGTTTCTTCTAGAGAATGAAAGACCAAGTTTCATATTCATCGTCTTGTTCCAAAGTCTTTAACATTCACTCCATATTTAACTAGTTATTATAATTAAAATTACTCATAATAAATAATATATCATGAACAAAACTTGTCTCTAATGCTTTGTATTAAATGAACATAATAAAATATGTATTAGAATTTGTATATGATATATAGTAGTTATATTTTAAATATTTATACTTATATCATAATCATATATTTGGTTTTTAGAAAATAATCATATGCCGTCATAAAAACAATAATGGATTTGGTTTATTATTTTAAAATTATAAATATGTATACTGATAAATTTATGTTAAACCACTATCACATGCCTTTTATAACAAAATTCTTACAATTTGTCACACTATTCCACACAGTTTTTGTGATGCATCTAAGGCATAAAGTGAGAAGCAATCAGTTTTATTCGTATTCGGATAATTATTTAGTGTTTTATTTGTGGTTTTTTATATTTAATATACTAGATATCTTCTATTTATTAATTAGAATGGTTTGTATCTTCATTACAGTGATATGTTTTATATTGTGATTCTCTTTCAGTTGAAGTGCAATTTATCACCTTTCCAAATGTGTAGAGAATTTTTGTTTGTACTATAGTAGGAGTAAAATACAATTTGTAGACTTTTTGAATAGTTACCGAGAAATTTGTACCTCGGTTTTGAGATAAAAGTAAAGATAATGTTGATCAGTTTTGAATAATTAAAAACAGTACTATACATGTCATGTATAGAGTTGTTTGAACATAAATGCATGGTTAACGATCTAAGGATACATATTGAGATTAGATAAGAGGTAATGAATGAGTAAATGTATAGCATTTGCTTTATACGTCGTCGTCTAGCTCGCTTAAACTGATGTAGTAAAAGTCTAACATAACTAACTCTAACCAACTCTAACAACCTTTATACGTCGTCGTCGTCGCTTCACTCTCTGAAGGTTTTATAAAGTGTGTTAGATCGTCTCTCTTAACTCTCTGTTACAATCTTTCTTCTTCTACACAACAAACCAAAGAAAAACACATCTCATGGCTAACAACAAACTCGTTCTCATGGCATCGTTCTTGCTATTCATCATCTTGATGACATCGGAGTTGTCTTGTGGCGTAAAGCAAGACGAAGACCGAGCCTGCGCCGCCTGCAAGTTCAACCGCCGCCGTTGCGCAGCCGACTGTGTATTGCGTCCATATTTTCCGGCGAGCAGACCTCAAGTATTGGAAAACGTTCACCGTCTCTTCGGGATTAACAAAGTAAAAAAGCAGCTGGGGATAGCTGTTGATGAGAAACAAAGAGACGCGATGGCGAGATCAATCATATTCGAATCCAACATCCGGTCTCGAGACCCCGTCTATGGAAGCCTGGGAGTCATCAATGCTCTCGGTCAGAAAATCAACATCCAACAAAAGGAACTAGCACTCACAAATATCCATATTGAATTCTACAGAAACCAAATCAACCGTTTCGGATCCATCGTTTTCTTCTATCCCTACGACCACTATTTACCACCAAATCTCACCCAAAACAACAACAACAATGGTGCTGGCTCGTCAGGAAACGCAAACGCCTTTCTGCATACTCATCCGAACGACAATAATCACGAAAATGCCATTGATGCTGATACTCAAGAGGTTTTTGATGATCTCGACAACGAAATGCAATCTTTCAGGAACAATTTCGGGTACGTTTTTTTTTTTTTTTTTTNGTTTTTTTTTTTTTTTTTTTTTTTTTAAGTTCTGAAATCCAAACGCAAACGCGTTTCTCATTACGATCTCAGATTTAACCCGCCACCGACTGGAAACGCAAACGCCAATAATAATAACGAAAACGCCACTGGAGCGAACAAGGGTAAAGAAATAGAGAATGATTTTGATGCTCCTCATCTCTCCTTTCAAGATCAAGACAACCATATGCAATCTTTCAGGAACAAATTTGGGTATCACGGCGGCCAAAGGTACGTTTTTGCATATACTATATAGTTTTCGATCCATCTAATGAAATGTATGCGTGGGGACCAAGAAGCATTTTTTGCATTTTTTTAGATACACAAAACCATACATTATATATTTAATTTTTTGACTATTGCTGTTTTTATTGTTTATTTTATTAACAGTTCCGAGTCCATGACGAACGAGTATGGTGATGATAATCCATTCCTGTAGATCTTTCCATTTTGAGGATGATTTGTCAGAGTTTCTCTACTGCTAGCTCTCTTGTAGTTTTTTTCCCAATTTGTAAAGAAAACTAGCTTTTACGATACAAGTGTATAAACTTTGTGGATAGTATATGACTACATTGCGATCATCTTTTACTTTCGCTTCAGTATAAAGACTTATAGATAACTACTATTTGATTGATTTAGAATTGTTTTAACACTTTATGCTAGACTTTAAATACTACTGCTATGCGCTTTCGTGGATCTATATATTTGCACTATACATCGCGATCAACAATGTTAATATACTGTTAGCACCGAATCAATTTGAAAACTATACTTTTTATTCTTTCTTTTTTTTCACGGAATAATCACTCTTCCACCAAAAAGACTGTGTTATTTGTAAGAGCATGCCATTGATGATATTTCCAGAGTCTCTTAAAAATAAAAATAAATGAAAATAAAAAGAAAATGAATTTTTTGTGAGTTTTGGAAAGAGACGGTCTCATTAGAGCATGTCCAATGGTGGAACCTCTCAAGGACTCTTATTAATTTTTTACT